>WWET01004538.1:10646-27740 GCA_011038615.1 Limnodynastes dumerilii | reverse complement strand
AAATTTTTTTTATTGAGACAAAGCAGTGAATACAGAGTATATCAATGTTTTCATTAAAATAGTGAATTACAATATGTATGCAAAGATGTTATAATTACATTAGATTCATTTGATAGATTAAATAGTAAATATGTATATATCTATGTATAAATATATCTCTTGAGATGTCCTATCTTCAGACCATTTTGGCTAGCTATCAGAAGGTATGGTGAATATTGTCTAGTTCACACTCTCCCTCTTGCACCAGAATGTGCAATTTTAGGTATCATTTTGCCCAATCAAAAAGTTGCAGGAGGTGCAAAACGCATATTACTTGCCATCAGTGCAGCCTATTTTACAGATTTGATTAAGAAAAACGGCTCCGGGGACTTCCGGTTCCGGTGGCGATGTGAGCGGTCGGAGCATGCAGCGCTCTTCCACCCCACTCTCCTCTAGGCTCCTTATCTGCCCTACCAACGGAGGTACCGATACCCATTTCGGTCTCCTACCCTGCTAAACACCTGGGTGAGTGGATGGAAAAATTCCTCACCTCCACAATGCCAGCCAGATCGCAGAAAGCGCGAGCAGAAGCGTCCAAGCAGCAATCTAAAATGGCGGCCGCCTCTGCAGTGTCTGACGCGACAGGAGGTCAGAGCCCTGAGGCCTCTAATAGCCTTATCCAGCCTGCAGGCTCCCCTGCTCACCCTATGCAAGGTCCTGATATACTGGGGGAACCCCCTATCTCCTATGGGGATGTTGTCAGAGCCATTAATGAAACTATGGGCCCGCTTATGCTGCAACAAGCTGCACAATTTAAAGAGGCAGTACAAGCTCTTACTGCTGAAGTACAACAAATCAACAAGAGAGTATCAGAGGTTGAACAGCGCTCTGGGGAGATGTTTCAGGATTTAACAACCTTCCAGAAAAAGTTGTTGATGCGAATGGAAAAGGATCAGAAGTCCACTATTGCTAAGTTGAATGACATAGAAAACAGATCGAGACACAACAATCTGCGCATAGTGGGTCTGCCTGAATCGCTTAAAGGTCAATCCCTGTATGATTTCCTGCGCCTCACACTACCCGCATTGCTTGGCATTCAAGATGCATGTGTCGACCTGGTGATCGAGAGGGCACATCGCCTGGGCCCCTTTAGGGATAATCTTCAGGAGCGTCCCAGACCGGTAATCTTTCGATGCCTCAACTACGTTACCAAGACATGCATTTGGGCAGCCTGCAAGAAGCATCCTAACCTTACTTGGGAAAACAACAAACTGAGAGTGTTTCAAGATTATTCGGCGGAGGTTTCAAGAGCCAGGAAGGACTTCTCCGAAACATGCACGGCTTTGGTGCAAGCGGAACGTCGCTTCGCCCTCCTATATCCAGCACACTTAAGGATCTTCGAGGGGGACTCCTTTAAGGACTTCCAATCTTCAGCGGAGGCAAAGAAATATTTGGCATCGGAGATGGCGGCCTCAACCTACTACTACCTGACTGTAAAGTATTCTAAGTATTTATATTGTGTCAGTTTTTAAGACTGACTTACATCATCTTTTTTGATAACTTATAATAGCTTTACTATATAATACATAATCTGCGGTAGGAGAGTCTCTACACCAATTACTGGGGGTAAAAGTTCAGGAGGGGGGAGGAATGGAAGAAGAAGAAAAAAAAAAAAGAAGGGAAAAATAATGAAAAAAAAAAAAATCAGCTTAACTCCTCTCAAGTTCTAGAAGTATTTTAGACATACCAATGTGGTATAATGATCTAGGGGCATATAGTTATAACAGTTGCCTTTATCTCTGGTTTCCTTTTTTCTTGTCTCCTGGGGGGGGGGTGGAGTGGAGGGACGGGTCAAGTTTTGGAGTTGACAGACACTCCTTTGATTTGACTTAGTGCTTAGCAGGAAGTCCACGTTACAGCATACCGCTTAGATCAAGAGCGGAGCTCTCCATCTTTGTTTTTGTTTGTTAAAAGATGTTTTTGATTCAGTCATATTTAAAGACTAGTAAGTTTCCTATAAGAAAGTATATATATATATATCGGTGATGTACTACTGGATCTGGCTTATCTATCACACAGGATATGAGTATAAGCAGATATATGTTCTCCTCCCAAACATTTGTATCTCTAGTCTCACTCTCCTGTAGTCTATGCCACTCATAAAACTGGGTACCTTAAATATAGGCGGTATCAACTCCCCCATCAAACGTAAAAGGATGTTTGTTTATTTTAACAAATTGAAATTAGAGTTAATATTTATCCAAGAAACGCATCTTATGCCTGCGGAGGTTCTTCGCCTTAATACGCATGGGTACAAGGTACTAGCGTCAGCGTCTTATACTACCAAGGCTAGAGGAGTTATCATTCTATATCGCTCAAGCTTGGATGTGACCAATTCTGCAGAGCTAGTGGATAAGGGAGGTAGATACCTAATTGTGGAATGTATGATTCAGGGTACACCATTTGTCCTTTGTAATGTATATGCCCCCAATGTATATTCTAAAGTTTTTTTCCTTCAACTTTTACGCAAACTCTACACACACTCGCATACTTCCATGATTGTAAGGGGAGATTTCAATCTAGTGGCTTCCACTAGACTAGACTGCCAGAATCCGAAGAGAGGGACACAAAAACTACCCAACTTAGGTATACCCCAATTTGCCGCACAATTAGATTTGATAGACATTTGGAGAGCTAGGCACCCCACTGACAGACAATACTCCTGTCTCTCAGCCGCCCACAACACCCTCTCCCGTATTGATTTTCTATTACTCTACCGATCTTTAGTCCCGGTGGCCTCGGAAACTTCCCTGGAACCCATTGTCATGTCCGACCATGCGCTAACGTGGGCACAGTTACACATAGGTTCATCCCAGTCAGGAACCAGAACATGGCGTTTTCCGACATACCTCTCAAATTGTACTCGTTTTAGAAACCGACTGCAGGCGGTATGGGTGGAGATCTTATACTCTAATGGTGTACATTCTGAAGACCCCCCTTTGCTGTGGCAGACATTTAAGTCAGTACTTAGAGGGAACATTATATCTTTTGCGGCTAAATATAAAAAAGAACTGAATGCTGAGTTTTTTATTTCGCAACAAAATGTCACCACCTCTTATCAAGTATCACAAACCGCGGCAGACGCCGCACTTACCTGTGCCCTGGCTCCCTGTCTGTACCATTCTCCCGGCGCACGGGTTCTCGCAGCCGTCGGAGACTGTCACTGAAACAGTGACCAACTCTGCAAACCAACTCTGCAAACCAACTCTGCAAACCAACTCTGCAAACCAACTCTGCAAACCAACTCTGCAAACCAACTCTGCAAACCAACTCTGCAAACCAACTCTGCAAACCAACTCTGCAAACCAACTCTGCAAACCAACTCTGCAAACCAACTCTGCAAACCAACTCTGCAAACCAACTCTGCAAACCAACTCTGCAAACCAACTCTGCAAACCAACTCTGCAAACCAACTCTGCAAACCAACTCTGCAAACCAACTCTGCAAACCAACTCTGCAAACCAACTCTGCAAACCAACTCTGCAAACCAACTCTGCAAACCAACTCTGCAAACCAACTCTGCAAACCAACTCTGCAAACCAACTCTGCAAACCAACTCTGCAAACCAACTCTGCAAACCAACTCTGCAAACCAACTCTGCAAACCAACTCTGCAAACCAACTCTGCAAACCAACTCTGCAAACCAACTCTGCAAACCAACTCTGCAAACCAACTCTGCAAACCAACTCTGCAAACCAACTCTGCAAACCAACTCTGCAAACCAACTCTGCAAACCAACTCTGCAAACCAACTCTGCAAACCAACTCTGCAAACCAACTCTGCAAACCAACTCTGCAAACCAACTCTGCAAACCAACTCTGCAAACCAACTCTGCAAACCAACTCTGCAAACCAACTCTGCAAACCAACTCTGCAAACCAACTCTGCAAACCAACTCTGCAAACCAACTCTGCAAACCAACTCTGCAAACCAACTCTGCAAACCAACTCTGCAAACCAACTCTGCAAACCAACTCTGCAAACCAACTCTGCAAACCAACTCTGCAAACCAACTCTGCAAACCAACTCTGCAAACCAACTCTGCAAACCAACTCTGCAAACCAACTCTGCAAACCAACTCTGCAAACCAACTCTGCAAACCAACTCTGCAAACCAACTCTGCAAACCAACTCTGCAAACCAACTCTGCAAACCAACTCTGCAAACCAACTCTGCAAACCAACTCTGCAAACCAACTCTGCAAACCAACTCTGCAAACCAACTCTGCAAACCAACTCTGCAAACCAACTCTGCAAACCAACTCTGCAAACCAACTCTGCAAACCAACTCTGCAAACCAACTCTGCAAACCAACTCTGCAAACCAACTCTGCAAACCAACTCTGCAAACCAACTCTGCAAACCAACTCTGCAAACCAACTCTGCAAACCAACTCTGCAAACCAACTCTGCAAACCAACTCTGCAAACCAACTCTGCAAACCAACTCTGCAAACCAACTCTGCAAACCAACTCTGCAAACCAACTCTGCAAACCAACTCTGCAAACCAACTCTGCAAACCAACTCTGCAAACCAACTCTGCAAACCAACTCTGCAAACCAACTCTGCAAACCAACTCTGCAAACCAACTCTGCAAACCAACTCTGCAAACCAACTCTGCAAACCAACTCTGCAAACCAACTCTGCAAACCAACTCTGCAAACCAACTCTGCAAACCAACTCTGCAAACCAACTCTGCAAACCAACTCTGCAAACCAACTCTGCAAACCAACTCTGCAAACCAACTCTGCAAACCAACTCTGCAAACCAACTCTGCAAACCAACTCTGCAAACCAACTCTGCAAACCAACTCTGCAAACCAACTCTGCAAACCAACTCTGCAAACCAACTCTGCAAACCAACTCTGCAAACCAACTCTGCAAACCAACTCTGCAAACCAACTCTGCAAACCAACTCTGCAAACCAACTCTGCAAACCAACTCTGCAAACCAACTCTGCAAACCAACTCTGCAAACCAACTCTGCAAACCAACTCTGCAAACCAACTCTGCAAACCAACTCTGCAAACCAACTCTGCAAACCAACTCTGCAAACCAACTCTGCAAACCAACTCTGCAAACCAACTCTGCAAACCAACTCTGCAAACCAACTCTGCAAACCAACTCTGCAAACCAACTCTGCAAACCAACTCTGCAAACCAACTCTGCAAACCAACTCTGCAAACCAACTCTGCAAACCAACTCTGCAAACCAACTCTGCAAACCAACTCTGCAAACCAACTCTGCAAACCAACTCTGCAAACCAACTCTGCAAACCAACTCTGCAAACCAACTCTGCAAACCAACTCTGCAAACCAACTCTGCAAACCAACTCTGCAAACCAACTCTGCAAACCAACTCTGCAAACCAACTCTGCAAACCAACTCTGCAAACCAACTCTGCAAACCAACTCTGCAAACCAACTCTGCAAACCAACTCTGCAAACCAACTCTGCAAACCAACTCTGCAAACCAACTCTGCAAACCAACTCTGCAAACCAACTCTGCAAACCAACTCTGCAAACCAACTCTGCAAACCAACTCTGCAAACCAACTCTGCAAACCAACTCTGCAAACCAACTCTGCAAACCAACTCTGCAAACCAACTCTGCAAACCAACTCTGCAAACCAACTCTGCAAACCAACTCTGCAAACCAACTCTGCAAACCAACTCTGCAAACCAACTCTGCAAACCAACTCTGCAAACCAACTCTGCAAACCAACTCTGCAAACCAACTCTGCAAACCAACTCTGCAAACCAACTCTGCAAACCAACTCTGCAAACCAACTCTGCAAACCAACTCTGCAAACCAACTCTGCAAACCAACTCTGCAAACCAACTCTGCAAACCAACTCTGCAAACCAACTCTGCAAACCAACTCTGCAAACCAACTCTGCAAACCAACTCTGCAAACCAACTCTGCAAACCAACTCTGCAAACCAACTCTGCAAACCAACTCTGCAAACCAACTCTGCAAACCAACTCTGCAAACCAACTCTGCAAACCAACTCTGCAAACCAACTCTGCAAACCAACTCTGCAAACCAACTCTGCAAACCAACTCTGCAAACCAACTCTGCAAACCAACTCTGCAAACCAACTCTGCAAACCAACTCTGCAAACCAACTCTGCAAACCAACTCTGCAAACCAACTCTGCAAACCAACTCTGCAAACCAACTCTGCAAACCAACTCTGCAAACCAACTCTGCAAACCAACTCTGCAAACCAACTCTGCAAACCAACTCTGCAAACCAACTCTGCAAACCAACTCTGCAAACCAACTCTGCAAACCAACTCTGCAAACCAACTCTGCAAACCAACTCTGCAAACCAACTCTGCAAACCAACTCTGCAAACCAACTCTGCAAACCAACTCTGCAAACCAACTCTGCAAACCAACTCTGCAAACCAACTCTGCAAACCAACTCTGCAAACCAACTCTGCAAACCAACTCTGCAAACCAACTCTGCAAACCAACTCTGCAAACCAACTCTGCAAACCAACTCTGCAAACCAACTCTGCAAACCAACTCTGCAAACCAACTCTGCAAACCAACTCTGCAAACCAACTCTGCAAACCAACTCTGCAAACCAACTCTGCAAACCAACTCTGCAAACCAACTCTGCAAACCAACTCTGCAAACCAACTCTGCAAACCAACTCTGCAAACCAACTCTGCAAACCAACTCTGCAAACCAACTCTGCAAACCAACTCTGCAAACCAACTCTGCAAACCAACTCTGCAAACCAACTCTGCAAACCAACTCTGCAAACCAACTCTGCAAACCAACTCTGCAAACCAACTCTGCAAACCAACTCTGCAAACCAACTCTGCAAACCAACTCTGCAAACCAACTCTGCAAACCAACTCTGCAAACCAACTCTGCAAACCAACTCTGCAAACCAACTCTGCAAACCAACTCTGCAAACCAACTCTGCAAACCAACTCTGCAAACCAACTCTGCAAACCAACTCTGCAAACCAACTCTGCAAACCAACTCTGCAAACCAACTCTGCAAACCAACTCTGCAAACCAACTCTGCAAACCAACTCTGCAAACCAACTCTGCAAACCAACTCTGCAAACCAACTCTGCAAACCAACTCTGCAAACCAACTCTGCAAACCAACTCTGCAAACCAACTCTGCAAACCAACTCTGCAAACCAACTCTGCAAACCAACTCTGCAAACCAACTCTGCAAACCAACTCTGCAAACCAACTCTGCAAACCAACTCTGCAAACCAACTCTGCAAACCAACTCTGCAAACCAACTCTGCAAACCAACTCTGCAAACCAACTCTGCAAACCAACTCTGCAAACCAACTCTGCAAACCAACTCTGCAAACCAACTCTGCAAACCAACTCTGCAAACCAACTCTGCAAACCAACTCTGCAAACCAACTCTGCAAACCAACTCTGCAAACCAACTCTGCAAACCAACTCTGCAAACCAACTCTGCAAACCAACTCTGCAAACCAACTCTGCAAACCAACTCTGCAAACCAACTCTGCAAACCAACTCTGCAAACCAACTCTGCAAACCAACTCTGCAAACCAACTCTGCAAACCAACTCTGCAAACCAACTCTGCAAACCAACTCTGCAAACCAACTCTGCAAACCAACTCTGCAAACCAACTCTGCAAACCAACTCTGCAAACCAACTCTGCAAACCAACTCTGCAAACCAACTCTGCAAACCAACTCTGCAAACCAACTCTGCAAACCAACTCTGCAAACCAACTCTGCAAACCAACTCTGCAAACCAACTCTGCAAACCAACTCTGCAAACCAACTCTGCAAACCAACTCTGCAAACCAACTCTGCAAACCAACTCTGCAAACCAACTCTGCAAACCAACTCTGCAAACCAACTCTGCAAACCAACTCTGCAAACCAACTCTGCAAACCAACTCTGCAAACCAACTCTGCAAACCAACTCTGCAAACCAACTCTGCAAACCAACTCTGCAAACCAACTCTGCAAACCAACTCTGCAAACCAACTCTGCAAACCAACTCTGCAAACCAACTCTGCAAACCAACTCTGCAAACCAACTCTGCAAACCAACTCTGCAAACCAACTCTGCAAACCAACTCTGCAAACCAACTCTGCAAACCAACTCTGCAAACCAACTCTGCAAACCAACTCTGCAAACCAACTCTGCAAACCAACTCTGCAAACCAACTCTGCAAACCAACTCTGCAAACCAACTCTGCAAACCAACTCTGCAAACCAACTCTGCAAACCAACTCTGCAAACCAACTCTGCAAACCAACTCTGCAAACCAACTCTGCAAACCAACTCTGCAAACCAACTCTGCAAACCAACTCTGCAAACCAACTCTGCAAACCAACTCTGCAAACCAACTCTGCAAACCAACTCTGCAAACCAACTCTGCAAACCAACTCTGCAAACCAACTCTGCAAACCAACTCTGCAAACCAACTCTGCAAACCAACTCTGCAAACCAACTCTGCAAACCAACTCTGCAAACCAACTCTGCAAACCAACTCTGCAAACCAACTCTGCAAACCAACTCTGCAAACCAACTCTGCAAACCAACTCTGCAAACCAACTCTGCAAACCAACTCTGCAAACCAACTCTGCAAACCAACTCTGCAAACCAACTCTGCAAACCAACTCTGCAAACCAACTCTGCAAACCAACTCTGCAAACCAACTCTGCAAACCAACTCTGCAAACCAACTCTGCAAACCAACTCTGCAAACCAACTCTGCAAACCAACTCTGCAAACCAACTCTGCAAACCAACTCTGCAAACCAACTCTGCAAACCAACTCTGCAAACCAACTCTGCAAACCAACTCTGCAAACCAACTCTGCAAACCAACTCTGCAAACCAACTCTGCAAACCAACTCTGCAAACCAACTCTGCAAACCAACTCTGCAAACCAACTCTGCAAACCAACTCTGCAAACCAACTCTGCAAACCAACTCTGCAAACCAACTCTGCAAACCAACTCTGCAAACCAACTCTGCAAACCAACTCTGCAAACCAACTCTGCAAACCAACTCTGCAAACCAACTCTGCAAACCAACTCTGCAAACCAACTCTGCAAACCAACTCTGCAAACCAACTCTGCAAACCAACTCTGCAAACCAACTCTGCAAACCAACTCTGCAAACCAACTCTGCAAACCAACTCTGCAAACCAACTCTGCAAACCAACTCTGCAAACCAACTCTGCAAACCAACTCTGCAAACCAACTCTGCAAACCAACTCTGCAAACCAACTCTGCAAACCAACTCTGCAAACCAACTCTGCAAACCAACTCTGCAAACCAACTCTGCAAACCAACTCTGCAAACCAACTCTGCAAACCAACTCTGCAAACCAACTCTGCAAACCAACTCTGCAAACCAACTCTGCAAACCAACTCTGCAAACCAACTCTGCAAACCAACTCTGCAAACCAACTCTGCAAACCAACTCTGCAAACCAACTCTGCAAACCAACTCTGCAAACCAACTCTGCAAACCAACTCTGCAAACCAACTCTGCAAACCAACTCTGCAAACCAACTCTGCAAACCAACTCTGCAAACCAACTCTGCAAACCAACTCTGCAAACCAACTCTGCAAACCAACTCTGCAAACCAACTCTGCAAACCAACTCTGCAAACCAACTCTGCAAACCAACTCTGCAAACCAACTCTGCAAACCAACTCTGCAAACCAACTCTGCAAACCAACTCTGCAAACCAACTCTGCAAACCAACTCTGCAAACCAACTCTGCAAACCAACTCTGCAAACCAACTCTGCAAACCAACTCTGCAAACCAACTCTGCAAACCAACTCTGCAAACCAACTCTGCAAACCAACTCTGCAAACCAACTCTGCAAACCAACTCTGCAAACCAACTCTGCAAACCAACTCTGCAAACCAACTCTGCAAACCAACTCTGCAAACCAACTCTGCAAACCAACTCTGCAAACCAACTCTGCAAACCAACTCTGCAAACCAACTCTGCAAACCAACTCTGCAAACCAACTCTGCAAACCAACTCTGCAAACCAACTCTGCAAACCAACTCTGCAAACCAACTCTGCAAACCAACTCTGCAAACCAACTCTGCAAACCAACTCTGCAAACCAACTCTGCAAACCAACTCTGCAAACCAACTCTGCAAACCAACTCTGCAAACCAACTCTGCAAACCAACTCTGCAAACCAACTCTGCAAACCAACTCTGCAAACCAACTCTGCAAACCAACTCTGCAAACCAACTCTGCAAACCAACTCTGCAAACCAACTCTGCAAACCAACTCTGCAAACCAACTCTGCAAACCAACTCTGCAAACCAACTCTGCAAACCAACTCTGCAAACCAACTCTGCAAACCAACTCTGCAAACCAACTCTGCAAACCAACTCTGCAAACCAACTCTGCAAACCAACTCTGCAAACCAACTCTGCAAACCAACTCTGCAAACCAACTCTGCAAACCAACTCTGCAAACCAACTCTGCAAACCAACTCTGCAAACCAACTCTGCAAACCAACTCTGCAAACCAACTCTGCAAACCAACTCTGCAAACCAACTCTGCAAACCAACTCTGCAAACCAACTCTGCAAACCAACTCTGCAAACCAACTCTGCAAACCAACTCTGCAAACCAACTCTGCAAACCAACTCTGCAAACCAACTCTGCAAACCAACTCTGCAAACCAACTCTGCAAACCAACTCTGCAAACCAACTCTGCAAACCAACTCTGCAAACCAACTCTGCAAACCAACTCTGCAAACCAACTCTGCAAACCAACTCTGCAAACCAACTCTGCAAACCAACTCTGCAAACCAACTCTGCAAACCAACTCTGCAAACCAACTCTGCAAACCAACTCTGCAAACCAACTCTGCAAACCAACTCTGCAAACCAACTCTGCAAACCAACTCTGCAAACCAACTCTGCAAACCAACTCTGCAAACCAACTCTGCAAACCAACCCTGCAAACCAACTCTGCAACCAACTCTCCTCCACCAGAAGGCACCCCTGTTCACGGACTTTGTTTTATTCCAGTGCACATCCAATCCCCTTGGTTCCCTTGCACCTCCTGATTCATAGACTGTTATTTTGTTCATTTCCTGTATGCACCCGTCCTTTATTAAACCCGCTCACTTCCAATTCAAGCCATCTCCATCGTATCTATCTCTGACACCCGGGACAGATCCCAAACCCCCCTTGAACGTGACATCAAGAATACCTCCGAGACCCATCATCTTCTAATCTTCACCTTTTTCAAAATAAGAAAACTCAATTTGAGGGTATACTAAGTCGTCTAGCAGACCGCTACTCTGCACTCAGGGATTTTCAATATTTTCAATGGGGAAATAGACCCGGGCGACTTTTATCAAATTTAACAAAAAGGCGGCAGAAAAACACATATATTGCAGCCTTGAATACAGATATGGGGAGTACGGTGGACTGCACAACAGAGATAGTGGAAGTAATGAAGTGCTACTATGAATCTTTATATAGGCAGGACCCTATTGATACCACCAACAAGCATATGTTTTGGGTAGGCACGCATCTCCCTCGGATTACATCAGAACAGGCTGAATCTATAATAGCACCAATAACCTTGGGGGAAGTACTCCATGCTATCAAACAGATTAAGCCTATGAAATCTCCCGGCCCTGATGGGTTTAGTGGGGAAATGTATAAAATTCTAAGTAACGAAATAGCCCCTCATTTACAAAACTTTTTTAAACATATCCTTAGATCTAAACAAATCCCTGCTTATTTCAATGCGGCGATTATAAAAGTCATCCTTAAACCCGGTAGGGATCCTCTCCTCCCCTCCTCCTATAGGCCCATATCCTTGCTAAATTTAGACTATAAGCTATTCACGAAGATTCTGGCTGACAGGATGAAACTCATACTCCCTGGCATAATACATCCGGACCAGTCTGGCTTTATTCTAGGCAGACATTCTGTGACTAATATTAGAAAGGATATAGTGGTACTACAGCAGAGTGAGATAGAAGGGTCTGATGAACATCGTGTCATGCTCTCATTGGATGCAGAGAAGGCCTTTGACATGGTCACCTGGGACCATTTATGGGAGACTCTTATGAGAATCGGATTCCTGGTGGCCCTGTCGGAGGTCTTGCAAGCTTTATATTCACTACCGTATACGCAGGTGGCATGCAACGGCTCTCTGTCCTCCACATTTCAAATACAGAGGGGCACTAGGCAGGGGTGTCCCTTGTCCCCCCTGCTGTTTGCTTTGGCAATCGAACCTCTCGCTGTGGCTCTGCGGTCTTCGACATCATATAAGGGGATTAAAACCGGTACCATAGAAAATAAATTAGCTTTATTTGCTGATGACATGTTGCTCCTAATGTCTCAGCCTAAATCATCTCTCCCTGCAGTTATGGAAATAATTAAAACTTTCGGCACTTTTGTGGGGTAAAAGGTAAATGTGACCAAATCTCAATTGTTAACTATATCTGCCCCGGACAACTTGTCAATCCAGTGTCCCTTGTATTGCTCTTTTAAGCAGGCGGGGTCAAGGCTTAAATATTTAGGTATAATAATTACCGTATCTACACAGAGGCTCTATGCAGCAAATTTTGGTCCAGCTGTTAAATCTATAGCTAATTCCATGGAAAGGTGGAATTCTCTCCCCCTCTCACTGTTGGGTAGAGTAGCTTTGGTTAAAAATGTTTTGATGCCAAAACTCACGTATCTGCTCCAGATGCTTCCACTTACACTCACTAAATCAGATATTAAACTATGTATGTCTCTATTTACCAAATTTGTATGGGGTAACAAAAAGCCTAGAATTGCAAGGAGATGGTTACAATTGAGGAGAAGTGACGGAGGCCTGAACTTCCCAGACTTACGGGCTTTTATACAGGGGGCTTTATTTCGGTATGTCTCAGATTGGGCGCATCAACGCAATTTTTCTCATTTGGAAAGAAAAAGGAATTAGCGCCAAAGACATTTTTCACCCTGGGGGCAATATTTATTCATTCCAACAACTCAGGGAAAAATTTGACATTCCCCATAATCAATTTTTCATGTTTTTACAGACGCGCCATTATACACAACAGGTATTGAGGGAAATAGAGGCGCATCCTAAAACTATATCGTTGCTCCTTCAGTATTTAGAAACTCACCATTTCCATATTCGGCATGCTTGTGCACATCTGAGAGTAGGTGAGCCTCGTCTACACTGGCGGGGCCCAGCGCTTTCTTGGTCCACAGATTTGTAGGCTCAAATAGAGGAGGTATGCTTACTTAAATATTATGACTCAACTTTGAGGTGTTTACGTTCCGCTAGTCTACAGGAGACTCATATAAAAATGATCAACCGTGCCTATGTATCTCAGGCCCAGAGAAGCTTGAGTGTCCCAGACGAAAAAGGCTCTTGCCCTAAATGTTCAGCTACTAAAGCAACTCTTATACACAATATATGGGAATGTGGGGTAATACGAAAATTTTGGGGAAAAGTCATGGTTTATATCAACTCTTTACTTCAGACTCACCTGTTCCCAGATAGCCATGCCCTCCTTTGAGCAAACTTCGAAGCTTGGGACTCTGTTCCGGGTGTAAAACCAGCAATCCCATTCTTGACTGTACTGGTTACAGTGGCTAAAAAAGTAATTCTCCAGAAATGGACAGTGAAAACCCCTCCATTTCTGGAAACAGTTAAAAGCCTTTTGCTGACCATGCTCTACTTGGAGAGAAGAGCCACTCTACCAGATGTTGAATCTGGCATTTCCAAGTTTTATAAAAAATGGGGTTTATATATTGAACACACATTATGAAGTTGTTTGAGTCTACTAAATGGGCACTATATAGAAACCTAGGAACAGCAGAAGTGTCAATGGGTGTAGGATAAGATTGGAGGGATTGTAGTTCACCTCTTGACAGGGATACAGGGAGGAGGATTAATGGAGAATGAGGCGGGAACCTAATTGATTCTCAGAGTAGAATAGGAGAACTTTATTTTTATATTTTTTATTTTCCTCTCTTTATGCTCTCTATAAACCATGTCCACCTTCTGATTCCACACCGATAGCATGGTTATTAGTTTTGTTATGTTCTTTTGTTACAAAAAAAAAATAAGTGTAAAACTTCATTTGGTTTACTGTTGTATATCAGTTGCAATCGCCTTTTTGTATGTGAACCTATATCGTCAATTCCAATCGCCTTTAAGACTATACGAACTCTGAATACTTATAGTGTGAATTCCAAGACATACCTATTGTTAGGAGCCAATCGGGCGAATTACTCCTATTTGTTATGATACTTAGTTTTTCTGTTATGTCACTCACTTACCTTTTCAAGCCAAATGTCTTGGCGGATGGAATGTATTTTGTATTGTACGCAATGCATGTAAAATGCTCTTATTCATTTTCTATCTTGTAAAACCAATAAAAAAAGTTTATGAAAAAAAAAAGAAAAACGGCTCCTTCCCTTTCTATGTTTTTACAAAAATGTTCACAAATATTCCACATGGACTGGCTTGAGACAATTCAAGACAAATCGAAGAAAGTCAAAAAGTTCTTTTACCATGTTGGAACGTACGGCAAAGTTCAAAGATTGAGAAATGGAAGCCCAAGAAATGTCAGGTGGAGACACTTGGAAGACTGGAAGAGGACCAGTGGAAGATCTCTACTGTCTAAAAATTGTCTAATTGACAGGTTTCAAGAGGTAACCGCTTTCTCAAAGTGGTCACCATGATTGTTTTATAAAGTATTTTATAAACTACTTCTAATGGAATAGACTGATTTTATTTTTGCTTACAATATTTGTTTTTTGCTTTTTTTATGTAAATAAATTAGTTTCATGTATCTTAACCATGGGGAACTATGGAGGAATAACATTTTAAACTAAACTTTGTGCTAAAACACTTGCCGACACTTAGACTTGGTTTTGATGATACTGTTCAATATTAACCAACAACAGCACTGTCCTGGGTGTAGGACCCTCATAGATATCTGTGATGTATTTAGCTCAATTGGTTTTACTTTCAAATTTACAGTTGTTTCAGATATATTGGTTTCTAATTAGGGAGATCTTGGGTAATCATTTTCTTTGATTAGGTGGGCTGAGCAAGATATAAATTATGTTTGTGATTGTACCATTTTATACCCAAGTAAATGTTATGATACTTAAGAAAATGTATATTTTATTGTAATCAGAGAATGTTGCACTGTGGTTAACGTTGGATATTAACGAACCCTTAATTGATTGTTTTTAGCCGCATCACGCAAGTCTACAACTGAACTGGAAACTTTCTACCTGGTTATAAGAAACAGATATATGACATTTTAATCTTCTTACTCCTTGTTATAATTCAACGGGTTATTCTGTATCTTTTGCGGGTGTTTTCTGGTGTTGTATGTCCAAATAATTTAGATTTAGAACATAGATATATAGTTAGAATTAACTTAGATATTTTTTATATGTCAACCAGGACCACAATCAATTTAAAACTTTTACTTTTTTTTCATTTTATAAAATATAATTTAAACACATTTCTTTTTAGTGTGCTATATATTTTTATGAACATTAATTACATAGAATACATTCATACAATATTTTTTATATAACAACAACATTTTAAGAGTTTCTTACTTTAGTCTGTAATGTCATATAAAATTACATAGACTTCTATACCTATATCATATATAACACATTTAAAACATCAATTTAAAAAGATTTTTTGACATGATTTATCTTTGTTTTGAGAGCCCTGTGAATTTCCTGGTTTCTTAAGGCATACATGATAGGGTTTAGAATTGGAGGTCCTATTATATATACAAATGACAGGGTTTTATCTTTTGCTGAAGTAACATTTTTTGGTAATACATATACTATTAGAAATATCACAAATTGAATAAGAACCACAAAAAGATGTGCACTACAGGTAGAAAAGGCTTTTTTTCTTCCTGTGGCTGATGGTATCTTTACAATAGTATATATAATAAAAATATATGAGAAAGTTGAAATTATAAAAGGTAAAAAGATAACAAATACACTAATTAAAAGAGCAACACTTTCAACCACTTTAATATCTGAATAAGAAAGTGCTAACAAAGGAGATAAATCGCAATGAAGATGATAAATTACATTTTGGCCACAAAATTTCAGCTCACTTGTTAGTATAGATATTATAAAAGTAGTTGTAAAGGAAATTACCCAGGAGCAAAGAACCAAGCGAAGGCAAAAGTTGTTGTCTATGAACATAGAATATTGCAATGGCTTGGAAATGGCCAAATATCTGTCAAAGGACAAAAGTGTATAATGATAGCATATTGCATTTCCAATTGTTCCATAAAATTGTAACTGTACTATGCATCCAATGAGTGTGATATGCGCCTCCTGGACCAGAATGTCATGCAGCATCTTTGGAACCAAATTGGTGACATGCAATAATTCACACAAGGACATACATTTCAGGATGATGTACATCGGTGTTTGGAGGTAGAAAGTAGTTGAGATTAATGCAATAATTAAAAGATTTTCCAGACATGCAATTATATACATAAACAGTAACAGGATAAAGAAAGGAATTTTAAAGCTGTGAAGATTGCTAAATCCTATTATCAGAAATTCAGAGACGACTGTGCAATTTTCTAGTGCCTACAAATAAAAAAGATATTTGCATTTATATATCCGTAAAAGTGGTGTTTTTAGTAACAAATCTTCAGTTTCCATTTTTGTTATTATTTAGTCAGTAGCATAATTTAATATGTAAAAGTAGAATTATTTAAACATATTCCTGGGTAACTATTAAAAGGTAGTTTATGTCAGATTATATAATACATGTTTTAAATTTTGTACTTTGCTTTTAGTTGGCCCTCCCTAAATTATGTATCCATATATAATTCAACATTTTATGCAGGCACTGTGACATATTCAATACATCCTAGAATAAAAATATATTGTCTAATAACTATTTACATTAATTTTCCAGCTAAATAGTAAAATTTTCATTAATAGCTCGATATTTTTTGATACTAATATAAATAAATGTATAATAATAACAGGGTTTAACCCAGGAGTAACTAATTTCAAGCACTTACTTAAGTCCGGATCCAGC
>WWET01004537.1:93927-114381 GCA_011038615.1 Limnodynastes dumerilii | reverse complement strand
TTATTCACAATAAACGGCCATTTAGAACCTCTTAATGTATAATGTAGATGTATGTTAAAAAAGTTTACCATTTTATGATGCGTTTCTATTACAGAATTGAAGCTGGGAGAGCTTCTTCATGATAAGCTGTGAGTATGATTTGGATTGATTTCCTTTATTGGTGACAGCAGCTGTATGGCTTTAATTGTTATACATTTTATTGATTTTCAGCTTTGGCCTGTTTGAAGCTATGTCAGCCATTGAAATGATGGATCCTAAAATGGATGCCGGTATGATTGGGAATCAAGTTAATCGGAAGGTTCTGAACTTTGAACAAGCAATAAAGGTAAGTTCTTAGTAACACCAAATAAATCATAAAACCTGCAGATATTGCACATAACCCTTTATATAGTAATGGTGACTATTAATAAAAGTAATAATACCTGTAAGCAGCCTTTAAAACTCTCTCCAATATTTAACCAATAAATGTAAATGTTAAATGGGTGAAGGAGGCTTAAGTTATTTTTGCGTTTGGTTAACCCTTAAGTGCCAAATTCCTACATTCACCTCACAATTGCAAGTTTGCGTTGTCCCCAAATAAAAAGAAAGAATCACAATATTAGATATGATCTTTACTTTTTCAATAGTGTAGTTCTATTGCAATGGCTTTAGTAACAATTGCATTGAGGGTGGTAGTGGGAAAACTGATACTTTCAAGGGCTTAAGTGTGGCACTCTAACCTTTAAGATCCAACACATTGTCATTAGTCATAGAACACAAGCTGTGGGTTGCAGGCATAAAAGCAAAGAATAAGGAAAATGTATGGTGTAAATCAGACATTAATGGTATCTACTCCTGAAATCCTAGAGGTCTGCTTCTTGCTAATTTTTCTAAAATCTATATATATTAAGTATTATTATTTAGTTTACTTGCAAACAATGGACGGACTCAGAATTAAGAATGCATGTTCACTCAAAAGTCCATTCTTCCGAAATGTGTGTGCGATCTTATCATTCGTGCGTGCTAGGGTAATACACTCCGCTCACTCACATGAAATTTATCAGTTTGGACTTGTATCTTAAATGTTACACATCTGCTTCACATAAAATTGGGCAGATACGTAATGCAGAAGGGCATAGCCAAGCACGAGGCCGTCACACCCTGCCATCAAAGGCTGTTACTGCACCGAATACAGCATCGACCATTCTGCATTCCGATGCGTAACATGCGCAGCATGAACGGACATGGTACTTACACATTCGGTATGCATAAGTACCCTGTCGTTTTTAATTCTGTATGCGGTCCAATATATATGAGTAACATCCATGTATTTGCCATGGATTGTGTAGCTTTTATTATTCAGTTGTGTCCAACATTGTTGTTGCTAAATTATTTTTCTTTTTATGACAGGATGGAACAATTAAAATTAAAGATTTAACATGGCCAGATTTAATAGGAATCATGGATACTTGCTTTTGTTGTCTGGTAAGTATGTAAATCAGTTTTTTACTAGTAAATGTTTTTGAAGCTTCCAGTGAAGTGAAGGTGTTTTATATTACTATGCTATTTGCTATTTACTAATGAAACATTCTTTAAAATTTGTGGGAGTTCATGCTTGATTTGAATCTTAAACTGGAAAATGGTTTATAGTGATTTTCAAAAATCTATTCACGCTTTTATAATACGGGACTGTATCCAGACCCCTGCGGGTTTTTGTCAGTCCGCAGAAGAGATGGGAGTGAATTCCCCCTTTCATTCCCTTCTCTCGTTTGTAACAAGTGTGACTTACGTTGCCATGGGCAGCCTTAAGTCACACTTGCGGATAGCAGTCCATCCGACCGCTGATCCGCTCATAATTGGGTGGTGACACTCACACTGTAGGCTTTGTATGCTTCCCCTGCCCAGCTTAGCGGGCGGAGGGGAAGCACTACCCCTTTGTTCTTAAATGGTTGTTACATTAGTAAAACTAACGTAACATCTGGAGGGTACATGCACCCCCCAGTCTATTCAGCCCACTTACCCTCCTTGAATATATATTAGCACAAATTAATTCTTCTTTTATGTTTTGATGACTTTTGGTAAAAATGCATGCTTTTAATTTAAATGTATATATTGCTAATATTATTTTTAATTGTAACTGGGTTGTTTTGATTGGTCCATGCTATTAATGTTTTTTTTTTTTTTATGTATTATGCGGATGTCTTTTGTTGACCTCTATTCTGTTAAATCATTTTGGGAACTATTTTTTTTTTTGTTTTAATCAACAGCCTTTGATATTTAATCTGTATAGACCACCTGGTGCTCATAGGTACCTTATTAAATAGATGTTGGGTCCTCTTTTTAATGGTAAAAAAAAATTACATTTGTTTTTATTTTTTCCTTTTTTCTTTAGATAACCTGGTTAGAAGGTCACTCATTAGCACAGACCGTTTTCACTTGCCTTTATGTCCATAATCCTGACTTCATTGAAGACCCAGCCATGAAAGCATTTGCGCTAGGAATCCTCAAGATATGTGATATCACTAGAGAAAAAGTAAACAAAGCTGCTGTATTTGAAGAGGTTTGTTGCTGACTAAAGCTCCACATAACTAAGCTAAAAATTGACCACTTAAATTACTTTTTACTTTTTTTTCGCTATAGGAGGACTTCCAGTCCATGACATATGGATTTAAGATGGCTAACAGTGTGTCAGATCTTAGAGTTACAGGTGAGCTGTATGATCAGCTATAGGTATTAATTTATGCATAGTGTGTCTGACATGTTCTATAAGTCTGGAATTGTCTTAATAGGAATGCTAAAAGATGTTGAAGATGACTTACAGAGAAGAGTTAAGGTACCTTCCACGTGGATGACTTGTGTTGTATGTATAGAAATGTTAATGGAAAATAAAAGTCAACTAGTAGGGTATGGTCTCCTAAACTCTAACGCTGAAATCAGTGTAACTTCTGTTATTATTTATACATAATGGGAAATGTTTCTTTTTAATATATGTATGTGTGCACATGCATTCGCGTATGTGACCTGTTCATACTTAGTAATGGAATATACACTTTATATTCATTTGCAGTTACCCCACTAGTGTAGTCTTTTGTGGAATACTGTCATAGTTTTGAAAATTGATATACTTGGAACATTCTGCGATGTTTGACTGCACACTACCCTCTTCTTTTAGAGCACCAGGAGTCGGCAGGGAGAAGCCAGAGATCCTGATGTAGAGCTTGAGGTAAAGTTTTGTTTTTTGCTGATATTTATCTATTGCCTAGCCGTTTGTTAGTATTTTTCTTTTGGGGGATTACACAGATGCACTTATTTGGAGATGTTTGTAATACTGCTAATAGTTCAAAATAACTTTTATATGTATTGAGGAAGATACTTTGACAGGAAGCAATGTACATTCCATAAGTCTCCAATAACCAGCCAGTCACGTTAGAAAGATATTGTATTTCAAGCAATGCCATTTTCTTACTGTTTATTAAGAGGTCTACTATTGAAGGCAGTTAAAAAAAAAAAAAGGTAATATATTATGTTGTAATATACATGTGTGGCTTACATACTGTTAAAGCATTTGTTGCAATTTATAGGAAGGAAAATATTGTGTACACTCAAATCTAATTAGAACTATTTCACATGTTCTTATACATTCTCTTTAGCACCAGCAGTGCTTGGCAGTATTCAGCAGAGTAAAGTTTACACGGGTTTTGTTGACTGTGCTAATTGCTTTCACCAAGAAAGAGGTAAGCAGTGTTTTGTAAGTACCTGTATTGGTGGCCATATAATATTGTGTATGTAAATTCTCTATTTCCTTGTTGTCTAGACCACTGCAGTGGTAGAAGCATCAAAGCTAATTAGCCAAGCAGCTGACCTCCTCTCAGCTATTCAAAACTCCCTTCCGCTTGGCATTCAGGCCCAGAATGATACCACGAAAGGCGGTGAGACATGGTCACAAATGCATGTGTCAAAATCTGTGTAACTTTGGTATTTTACAAATGAAAATAAAAATTTGCTATGGTTACCTGCATTGCTTAATTAACTATGGTTAATTAAAATATACACATTTTCTCTAATACTGATCTTTGACGCTGTACAGTTCTATTACTCTCTGACAATTATGACCTGGTTGGTTCCTTCCCTATGTACCTTAGTACAATCCTTTCCCTGAATCCCACTCTCCTTGGACCAGATACTAAGAGCCAATTTAGCTAAATTCAGCTCTCTATGTGCAGCATACCTGGGTCTGATATCAGATCCCTACTGTGTCCAGCGCTTTGTTTAAGCGCTTATGTAATCACACCCCTTTGCTTTCATGGCCTTTACTTTAGGATTTATGAACTGTTTGCAATTAGAATGGTGTAATTAGCAGTCTTGATCGGTATACAGTACGATTCCACATCTATACTGTACATTGTGAGTGTGGTTTGCCTGCGTGATGGTCTATCTTTCTAAAGACTATTGCACAGCTGTTAAATGGCAATTGCAATCCGTTTTCATTTTCAATTGTGTCGGTTGTCTCGTAGTAGTGAAGATAAGGCTTCCCGTAACCCACCGTTTCTTGCTGCTTTACCCTAACTTTCCACTTCTTTAGCCCTAACCCTAACCTTTCATGTCCTGCAGCCTAAGGCTGGATCACTGGGTTGTTGTGTGAAGCACGGCTTCGGCTGATCCCTGTCTACTACTCCTTGCAATGGCAGCTGCTGGAAATCTATGTATTATGGTATGCTGTCGGAGCAGGATAATGCATAAATCTGCAGCACCACCTTTGAAGAATAGGGAGCCTTTCAGATTGCTGATTGGCTCCCTTAAAATAGCGTGAGCTTTCTCCCGATATAAATCAAACATGTTAAAAGACCAAATAATCGCACCAGAGTGTACGTTTATTCGGCGTTTGAAAAATTGATCCTGGCCACTAACTACAGTGATTATTTTCCCGATCACCCGATAATCGCTCTAGTGTATGGCCAGCCTAACCCTAACCTTCCCCTTGAGCCCTAACTCTAACCAGCAGCCACTGCAGATGTTTTGCTTTTTTGATCGAGTAGAAATAGGTGCCCGTTCCCAATAGCAAACATGATAGAGCCGCCATTCAGCTGTATCGTGTTCAAAATAGGGCTGGCTGAACCTAGCAACTGCAAAATGGTTTAGCCAAGATGTACACTTGCACCTGTTTATTTTTTACTCCCAAACTCTGGATCAGCTTTATTATGTTAACATGTTGATATATGAAAGGAACAAGTCCATGTAAAGTGCCTTTATTTTTCTTTAGTGCTTTGGGTATTAAGGCTGTTTATGTAAAGGATGCAAGAAAGATAAATCGTGGAGGTGAATTACTTGTATTATGCTGCCATCTTCTCTGTGTATCTATCTAGTTTTCATTTAAACTACCATGACTCAAATGACTACATTGGCAAATGAAGCATTTCTTGTTTATGTAACAAATTGACTGTATTGCACAAATGTATGTCCACAGCAATAGAATTTCTTTGTTTCTTTGTAAGCAAAATAGTTAAGTTTTTTTCAATTTGTGCTTCATTTTTAGATCATCCTATTATGATGGGATTTGAGCCCCTGGTCAACCAGCGGTTGCTTCCTCCAACCTTTCCTCGTTATGCAAAAATAATTAAGAAAGAAGAAATGGTGAATTACTTTCAAAAATTAATAGATCGGATAAAAACTGTTTGTGAAGTTGTCAACTTATCAAACCTGCACAGTATTTTGGTGAGTTAATAGTTTCATGCAGGATGTTGTGTATGTAGATATGCTTATTAGCCCTATTCAGTTCTGGTAAAGAGTACAGTATCTTGTAAGCTTTTCATCACTTGTCTCGATGGATTTATTTGCTGCGTGTTAAATTGAATATTTTGAGAAACATTTCAGATATGTCTTACCATTCACACGAGTTTCTGCAATGAACATGCAATGAAAATCTGTTGCTAATACCTCTAAAATTGTGTTGGTGGTTTACCTCGTGTTATAGCTGCAATAGATTATTTGAATGAGGGACCTAATGCATACATTTTGTTAAAAGATTTGACTTAACATTGGTGTTTATGGAAATACATCTGAAAGTAGGAAGTTTGTGTATCAGCGCTCTGTTCGACCACTGATCCGCATGAGTGTGGGCTACCTATCCCACACTGTACAATTACCATGCTTCCCCCCACATCGTATTGTAACTATTGTAACACTAGTGTAGCATCTGGAGGGCGCATACGAATTGTGTGCTTTAGTGGCCTGACGTAGTCAAGTCAGGATCCGGTCCGATATGTTTAAGATATCCTTTTAAGATGCTACATGTGCTTTCTTTTCACACACATTATTGTGCTGATAATTGAATGTGCTATGAGGATCATGGGTTGGATTCAGACTTAAGTGCTTGAAATGAGTTACTCCTGGGCTAAATAATGTTGATTGCAGGGGAGTCATATTTCATCTGTTGAAAACAGTATTAGAGTTGAGAAGTGATGTTTCCTAACCCAAGTCTAAATAACAGTGTGATAGTAAAGCTGGTCAGTATCTGTGTGTAGTAAGCAATTCAAAGATATATCCCTGCATGCAAAGAATACAATTAACTTGACTCCCCCTAAAATCCACATGGTTTAGCCCAGATGTAACTAATTTCAAGCACTTACTTAAGTCTGGACCAGCCCCATAATAGTAAAAAATAAAAATAAAAAAATGTAATTATACGAAAACATTTTTGCAGGATTTCTTCTGTGAGTTCAGTGAGCAGTCTCCATGTGTGCTTTCACGATCTCTGTTACAGGTAAATCTTTTCTGACACCTCCTCTACTAATGCTTTATATCATGCATAATGTAGTCAGTTTGATTGTGAACAGCAGATAATACATATGTGGCAATAGATTCCTATGATATTACAGGAATATATGATTGTTGTTGGTCACATTATCAATTATTATCATTGTTTAGTAATATAAGATAGAGTTTGCAGGTAAATTCAAATTTGTATCTGACATTTCTTTATTTCCCAATGATATTGTTCGCTCATTGTTTACCTGAGCTTGGCCTAGATATTCAGAGATAATCTAAAGCAATTGCTGCAGTAACACAGACATTTTCATAGAAACTCACTGTTATTCTGTTTGTCTAGCATCAGGAAATGTTTCATTCTGACAACTATTTTCTCCACTCTATGGCAGACTACATTTCTGGTGGATAATAAAAAGGTTTTTGGAACACATCTGATGCAGGATATGGTGAAAGATGCATTGCGGTTCTTTGTGAGCCCACCTGTTCTTTCCTCAAAGTAAATATATTGACCATATCTTACACATTCTCCACCACATACCCTTTATTGCTTTGTTTTGCTATTTATTTATTTCATTTATTTACTCTCTCAGGTGTTGTCTTTACAACAACCATCAGGCAAAAGATTATATCGATTCATTTGTTACCCATTGTGTTAGAGTAAGTATAGATATAGATCAATTTGTTTCCCCCTGATATTCAAATGTATAGCAACATAAGAATAACCTAAGAACAACTAATATAATAGTCCACTTGTCTCTTTACAGCCATTCTGTAGCTTGATTCAGATCCATGGTCACAACAGAGCTCGCCAGCGAGATAAACTTGGTCATATCTTGGAGGATTTTGCAACATTGCAGGATGAGGTATATTTTATTGTTTTCTTTTTATATTATATTTCTTTTACATTCATCTGGGGTACACGGCTACCATGGGATGGATGGAGATGTGCACTTGCCTGCTAAAAACTGTTAGAATTAAGCCCCTCCCCTCTCCAATATCCTCAGACTCTATTTCTTACAAGTGCCCCAAGGTGTTGGGTGCTTTTTAGGGAGCTTCAGGCAGTTTTCGAATATTTTTTTGATTTATTTTATTTTTGATTAACTTTGTTTTAAACAGCCTGCCGCTTAGCAAGAGACTGGGTGCTGCAGGCTGTGTTTGCATGGTACACCTCACCAGGCCCTCTTTGAAGAGCGCTTGGACTCTGAGGTCTCCTTATCGGAAGTGCTGGAGGCCCATTGATCTGACAGTGATGATCCCATGTTATTTCTGGAGAAGTTAGGTATCTCTCACAGTGGTGAGTAGCTGGTTATAGTAGTCCACAATGCTCTTAATTTTTCAGACTAGGGGAGGTCTCCACATGAAGGGGCGTATTCACAGATCCGTTAGTTAAATGTATGCAATTATACACATGTACTTTGCAAGCCAACACCCATGACACTCTCCTCACATAGACGGGTCTTCGTTGACTTCCGCCTCCATAGAGCACCCTTATCTCTACGTGTGCATTTATGTGCATATAATACTTACGTACGTGCATATGTAGCTAACCGTGCCCTCAAATGGTCATTTAAATGTCTCCCCCCACCCACTTTCATGTAACTTTGTCCATACGGATTTAAACCACGCCCCTCCGCACGTATGTCCCCGAGTGCAATTCACAAGTACGTGCCTAATGGACTTCTGTGCGTAAATTCTGCGTAAATAGTGTTAAGTTACTATGCATGCGCAGTTACTCCAGTCCTAAATATATGCCCGGAAAAACGAATCTGTGAATACGGCCCGAAGTCTCTGGTCCATATTCACACTTAAGTGTGAGTTAGGTGTGGACAGAACAGCACCTAACTCACTCGTCCTGCCCTTAACCCGACCTCCGTTTTTAGGTACCTTATGGCACTTAAGAGTGCAGTGGGGCTACCTTATGTTACCGTGCGTAGTTTCCTTCTTAAACATGTACATGGGGAATGGCTCTCTTCAGTTCTACATATAGAGACCAGAACAGTTACCCTAGAATCCCTAACTTCTAATTGGGTTGTCCTGTACAGTCCACAAGGGGTAAGAGTGGTATCCTTCCAGTGCCTTTTATTTATTTGTTTTCCAGTGGCCAGTTGGCTCAGAACGGGCAAACTAAAGACGGCCCTCAAAATGGTCTTTCAGTTGTTCCTCTTGGCAGGGGGAACTCATCTATTTAATTTTAATTTACCTGGAGTTTCCAACTCAGATGGGTGGGATATTATGCTGTTACAAGGAGGTTAATGCCTTGACATCAAGGGGAGAGTTTGGGGCAGATATTTATGATCCTCAGAAGAAGAGGTGGCCTGTTTCTAAGCAGTCTATCACTCGCTGGATACGGTCAACAAGCATTAAGGCATATTCGTCCAGCTGTCAGGTTCCTCGGAAAGTGTCGGCGCACTCTACCATGGCAGTGAGTACTTCTTGAGCAGCTAGTCAGGGTGTGTCAGCGGAGAAGCTGTGTCGGGCAGCAACATGGTCTTCGGTCCACACCTTTACTAAATTTTATAGATTTCATTTAGTTGCATATACTGATTTTAGTAGAACAGTTCTCTGTTCTGCTTTGACTCAGAGCTCCCTTCCTTAGGTACGGTTTTGGGATGTCCCCAGTGTGCCACTGGCCCCCAGATGGCTGAAAGAGAAAACAGGATTTTGGTACTTATCTGTAAATCCTTTTCTCCGAGTCTATCTGTGGGACATTGGGTTCGCTCCCCTGTTAGAGTTTGCCTTAGTCTATTCAGTTAAGTTGTTATGCTTCCCTTGTTTGGTGGAGTTATCAGACGGTAGTCTGCATTTATGTTCACAAATTGGTTAGGGCTGTGGCCCAGTGTATCTTATTTGGCTTGTTAAAAATACTGGAGCAGCAGGGGGCAGGAGTGAGCACTGGGGGGGAAAAATCTTAACTATTTAGTTCCCACTCCAACCAGGCCCTACAAACCCCAGTGTACCAGTGTCCCCCAGATGGACTCAGAATTTTTTTTTTTACCGGTAAGTACCAAAATCTGTTTTCTGGCCTTTGTTTGTGGGTGTTGACTGGCCTTCCCCCAGAGGTACAGACATTTTTACAAGGCATGCTTCATATCGAGGTACCTCTTATGGACCCCTGGGACATTTATGTAGTTATCTGTTCTCCATTCATTTCTTTTCAAACCTCTGGAGACCGATAAGCCATGAAAAATGGCCTTTGTAACAGCCTATGATTCAGCTAGGTGGCTTTCTGAATTCAGTGCCTTATCTTGTAGCTCTTCATTCCTAAGTCTAAAAAAAGAATAGAGCAGTGCTCTGCTTTGCCTCATTCCGGTGGTTTCCAGGTTCCCTATGAAGCAGAATCGTTCACTTAAATTTTCAAGTTTCAGCTGAGGTTTTTACAGGTGGACCAGTGTCGCTTACTCACCTTGTATGTGGTTAGAGCCTTGAGAGGTTTTTTGTTTTAGCACAATGGCTCAAATTTGCTAATCGAATTCTCTTAGTCCTTTGACTTTAAAGTTTAGGGGCAACTGAGCATTCCCTCCCATAGGGCCTCTTTGTTATATCACCAATGGTAGTAGTGTCCCCCTTTTGAATGTAAGAGAAAATGGAATGAATTTTACTTACCGTTAAATTCTTTTATTTGTTTTTTGTGTTGCTGTACTTTTGTTTCAGCCTGGTCAGGGCTGTAAGGTGTATTAGCAGGTCCCTCTCGGGTGACATCACAACGGCAGGCATGGGTGGTACTGTTAATGTGGATTTTTGGGAGCACAGCACAGACAGCATTAGAACTTTCTCCCTTAGTGTGACAAGGTCACCTATATCCTGGTTTAGAGCACCAAATAAAATTTCATTGTTTAACTGACTTTATATTTTCTTATAATAGGGTCTTTAGTCTAAATTCTGTTTATCTCTGTTCTTTTTGAAAGTAATTTTAAAGATTATTGGGCCTGACCCAGACTTAAGGTTATTTTACGTACGCAAGCGTACCTGAGTTACGCACTGCAAAGTATAATGCACTTCTCTCGCACACACATAACTGAACTGACTTACGAGTTCAGAAACTTGCCTTAACTTTTATTTGCTTATCTCTGGACTTGTCGTATAAAAGTGTCCATATCATACAATTTGAAATGCTTCTCTTCCCCTCACAATGTCTCATTGTATTAACCCTCATGTGTTTCCTTGCTTATAAGGCAGAGAAGGTGGACGCTGCTTTACATAGCATGCTTCTGAAACAAGAACCGCAAAGGCAACACTTGGCATGTCTGGGTACATGGGTTCTTTACCATAATTTGCGAATTATGATTCAGTACCTGCTGAGTGGATTTGAGCTGGAACTCTACAGTATGCATGAATACTATTACATCTATTGGTGAGCTCTTTTTTATTTGCTTAGCATTGTTCATATAAACAATGTACAGTACATGTTCCTAACAAAATGTTTCTGGCCCTAGTCAACATTTTTTTCTTTTTAATACTGATTACAAACTCAATTTTTTTAAAATTGAAACGCATGTGGTCTCATCTTTAAAAACTATTAAAATAATTGCATTGGCATACAAGTCACATAGCAAAAAATGTATAATCTTGTATCTGAAAGGTGAAAAGTTGAAATAAAGAACACTAGATTTTCCAAAATGAATGGGAATATTATTCCTTTGCCATATACAAATGTGGTGTATGTCTACTGTATTGAGTATAACTAGCAGTGTCCTTTAATAAGTCGGTCTATGAAATTATTCACAAACTGTAATAGGTGTTATATTATTGTGATTATTATTATATTTTACTCATCTTGCAGTTTAGATGTAGTTCAGTGAGGCCCCCATTTATATCTTATAGTTTCCCATATCTTTATTTTTTTTTAAGTTTATTCTAAATGCTCCTCTCCATTATTTAACTTTTTTAGGTACTTGTCTGAGTTTCTTTATGCTTGGCTGATGTCGACACTAAGTCGTGCTGACAGCTCACAGATGGCTGAAGAGCGCATATTGGAAGAACAACAGAAAGGTCGCAGCAGCAAAAAAACTAAGAAAAAAAAGAAAAGTAATGTATACATCTTTCTGTTAAACGCTATGGGCTGGATCCAGACCTAGTTAAGTGCTCGAACTTAGTTACTCCTGTGCTAAACCATGCTGATTGCAGGGGGAGTCAAGTTAATTGTATTCTTAGCATGCAGGGATATATCTTTGAATTGCTTGCTGCACACAGATACTGACCAGCTTTACTATCACACAGTTATTTAGACTTGGGACAGGAAACATCACTTCTCAACTCTAATACTGTTTGCAACAGATGAAATATGACTCCCCTGCAATCAACATGGTTTAGCCCAGGAATAACTAATTTCAAGCACTTAGCTAGGTCTGGATCCAGCCCTATATCCCATCATGACTAGTTGTTTCCACACCTTTGCGATTAGATTTTCCCCTTTATTGTGTGTGGATGAAATAATGCTCATATTCTTTTGTTAATGTGTCAACGTAAATTAGATTTTTTTGCTTTGGGGACACTCCGACCTCAGAATAAATTTAAATTCCACCAACAGGATGCAAAGTTCTTTAAATATAAGTTAACCACTGACATGTATAACCCTATGGGTGGTTTGGAGGAAACAGAGTGGAAACGTGGCTGTGTTGAGGCTCATATGTTGGGTTGGTTAGGAAACATAATGTATTGTTCATTTAAAACTGTGGATTACAAAATACCTAAATAAAAATAATGATAATAGTAATTATTATAAAGCTCCCACAAACCTAAAAATCCGGCTAATTTAAAAAAACTGCTTTTAAGTTTCTAACCAGAAAATTGAGATGTGGATTATTGTGTTTCATAGTTCATTTGTTAGATACTGTTTTGCTAAAACAACTGTGGCAATATGTCTTATGTTTTATTGCAATTCTCTGTTTCGTTTCAGTTCGTCCCCTTAGTAAAGAGATAACGTTAAGTCAAGCTTATCAGAACATGTGTGCTGGGATGTACAAGGTAAACGCACAGGGTCAACATTTTATTTATTATAGTACTAAATTGCTATAAGCTATTTTCAAAATATATATCATTAAGATTTAAATAATGTTTCTGATAAAACGACGTATTCAGTTCCGTTTCTATTTATGGAATTACGAGAATGGCTTTAAATTTGTGGAAGTTGCAAATTACAAGTTTGATGCATAACTGTCTATTGTAGACAATGATCGCATTTGATATGGATTTCAAAGTGAGAAAACCCAAGTTTGAGCTGGATAGTGAACAAGTTCGGTATGAGCACAGGTTTGCACCATTCAACAGTGTCATCACCCCGCCACCAGTGCACTATTTACAATTCAAGGTACTGTTGAACCGTACAATCATTTTAGTTGGTCGGCTCCTACAAACACTTTAATGAAATCCTACATGTACTGCTTGATTCTGTAATGTATAGTATGAAAAAAAAATAATATATATATATACATACATACACACACCTATACCATAATTCTCAACTGTGACATGTAATGGTAAGGGAGTTTTCGCTTTCTCTTGTACATCTAAGGAAATGTCTGACTTAAATAAGTACAGTCCTCCGCCCCAATCTTCAGACCTGTACATGGCAGCCAGCAAACATTTCCAACAAGCAAAAATGATACTGGAAAATATCCCAAATCAAGACCAAGAGGTGAGATTGTTTGTAAAGAATGCCAAGCAGCATGTTTCTGGGTTCTTATTTGTATTATTTATTATTCCTTCAGATTAATGGTTAATTTTAGTGTGCGATGTTGTAAATAAAGGAGAATGAAAATACGAGAAGCAACTATAATATTTCAGTATTAAGTTTCTTGTCCTCTGTGAACTAAAAGTTAGTATAAGTTTAAAAGTTTTTGATAGACAAAAGAATTTAACAGTAAGTTAATTAACTTTTCCTCTGAAGTAAAAACAGCTTTTGCAAATAGAATACTAAAGTGCACTCTTATATTAGTATTAAAAACATTTTGCTCTAACTATATTGTCCTTTTTTTTAATTTATTTATTTATTTTTTAAACGATTTATTTTTAGGTCAATGAAATCTTGAAGGTTGCCAAAAATAATATAGTGGTAATGAAATTACTTGCTGGAGGTCACAAGAGAGACTCCAAGGTGGGTATTTGGAATGAAGCAAAGCTTTCGTCTTTCCTAATTGCTGTGTGTCTGTTCTGTGTGTTAAATTAGCATTAATGGACCATATTTACACCTAAGAGTTAGGTGCGGACAGAACCGAACCTAACTCACTCGTGCAGCCCCTAACACGTCCCGGGGCGGCATTAGCACGCCTCTTTCTAACTAAACTAACTGGTACGTAGATTACGTAAATGTACTACTGAGCACGCGCAGGTTACAGCCGGAATATTACGGAGCTTCCTTAGTGGTTTGTTAAATAAGCTACATATTAACAAAGATTGGAAGAGGACCACATGGTCCTGTAAAGAAAATGTTAAAAATATATAAGTGTGGCTTACCTTACCTTCTCATTTGATTTATTTTATAATAAATGCTATAATATTATTATTAAAATGTGCCATAATGGTTTGGCTAAAGACTGCAATATGTAAGAATTGTAATAACCATATTATGATACAATGGGGAAAAAAGTGGAAGGTAAAATGACTGAATTTTCTTTCAATGAAAAATAATAATAATTGGCAAACTTAATTTTATTTAATTTTTGGGACTGTAGTAACTAGATTTCTTCCAACATCAACATTTCGATAAGAGTAAAGAGTGAGCTCACTAGTAACAATTTAGATGTGTAGGGCTAAAGGATCATTTAATATTTTATTGGTTTCTGCTTCATAAATTCACACCTGAAGTTTAAGCCCAGTTTATATGTAGCATACAGTATGTATATTGTGTGGCCTGACAAGCAATAAGGACCAATTTATTGTTTGGGCTATAGATATCTTTGAATTTTAATGTAAAATAGTCCAAAGAAGGTATCGGCAAGTGTTGTGAAAATACCCAGCATGCTCTAGCACAGCACAGGCAGATCTGAAACCTGGCAAAGCGTGATGGGACTTTCACAACACAGTGAGTGCGCAGAGGGTGCTTATGGCTAGTGTGAAGTATTGCTTTTTCTTGCAGGGAGAGAAATAATGCAAGAATATAGAATTTCTTGCTTTTTGCATAAGAACATTTTCGGTTAAAGATTTATATAAAATTGTGATGTAAATGACCACAATACAGCTAATACTGGAATGATAAGATTGGGCAGTTTTCTTCTATTCAGTCCATGCTAAATCAGATATGACATTTAGATGCCTGCCCCATAACAACTTAGGTTTTAAGCAGGTCTCCGCTTGAGTACAGGCGACTTATTAATGTTTGTAGCGTAGATACTGCACAGTTGCACCACCTTAACAGTCAGATGTGCACTGCTACTTGTCTCCTATGTGTACTTTTATTCATTTGTGTTAAGACATCTAAAATATAAATTACTATTGTTTTACCTTTTTCTCATACGTACTGAACAATATACCTGTTACCAACAGCCTTTTATTTTTTATCATTACAGATTCCACCTGAATTTGACTTTACTGCACACAAGTATTTCCCTGCTGTAAAGCTGGTTTAAATGATCTGCAGAGAGGACTGATACAACTTATATATATATATATATATGTGTGTGTGTGTTTTAGTCTGTGTGGTTGCGTGCAGGGCTCATGATTTATTTTTTTTTTTTAACTTTTTCTAATGCACTGGTTACTTTTTATGTAAAGCCACAAGATGTGGACAGAGTTTGTAAATCAGCAATGTTGGACCGATTGAATGAGTGTAAAGGTTTTTTCATTAAATATTTTAAATCATTGTCTAGAGTTTTCATGCTTAAGGCGTTTATCACCAGCTCCAGGCCGCTGCAGTTGCTGCAGTTAGAGCTCTGACCAGCCAAAGTTCTAAGCCAGATAATCAGTACATCCTCGCTTCCTACCCTTAACATTTCCATAAGGAAATAGGGACTGTATGCAAGCCCTTACTGTATAATCTGCATACCAACCACTCCCACAGAGTGTAGCTCTGTCCCACCCCACCGCCATAATACTTTTCAGGACAGATCTGAATCCAGAATTACATCCTGGTACTGTGACACATGCGCCACAGTGCAAAGAAATGCTTACCGATCCTATCAATACTGTAAATTACAATCCAGTCCTTAGTCACCTGTATTTACATAATAACAAGGTATACTAGAAAACTGAAGGAATGCATGAGCAAATGCCATTTCCAAACCCATAGAAAAGGCCTTATTTACCTTTGGGTTTTAGTCTCTTACAAGTTACCATCCCTTTTCTGTACAGATAGACACTACTTGTGGCTAACAAGTTAAATGACCATCAACTTCCATATAACTATTATTAAACACCTCAGAGCTCTGTTTTCCTGAGCTGCTTATTTTCCAGGAGCAGTGAGACCTATGAAAACTTGGAGGTACTTAACCTTTTTTGGAGGGAATACCAGTAGCCCACTATGGAATCATGTGAATTACCACTTTGCACATCATGTAGCTACATACTGACTCCCCTCTATATGGTTTTAGGTTTTTTTTTGTTTAAATATTTTTCGTACTTCCTTACAACCTGTCACAGTGGTCAAAGTATCACCACTATAATAGATACTACATCTCCTGGGACTTTTTATAAACCGTTTGCTACTATGCAAATTCCCATCTTCATTATAAACAAAACTGATTTCCTTTTACATAATATTGTATGTTTCAAATTTATGCATCTGCAGGATTGCTTCACATTAGCCTAGAGTGCATATAGTGCTAATAAAATATTAAACAAAGAAATAGTTTTTATACAGAAAAAGAAACCAAACGTCCTGCCCTGTCTACAATGTGCATTTATTGAACTGAAAATGGCTAGGGGGAATAACAGCTGTTTTAACTAAGAATGGGACCATGTGTTTGGAAGCATATAACAAGTTTGTTCTGAGATGACTAGAGGCCTAATTCAGAGTTAGGGAGTAAGGGTAAAACAGGTGCAAGTGTACGGCTCGGCTAAACCATTTTGCAAAGTAAGGGGTATTAATTTTAAATCTTTTGCATGCTGGTAAAACACTTTACTGTTTTACACAAAACGCAAACACTGCACAGCTTTATGTTTAATCTATAAAATAGAGAGGAGCTAAAAAAAACTTCACCTAATTTCTAATTCTGCTTTCAAAATTTAAATTTGCCTCCCCTTGCAGTCCAACATGGTGCTCAGGTCTACGCTTGCACCTAAAAAAAAGGTGTAAGTACACCTCTGAATCAGCCCCTATGAAGTGAATTGGCTCATTAATCCATTGCACTGGAATGAACAATAACACAGGCTACTTCAATATGAGACATAGGGGCTGATTCAGAGCTGCACTTACACCATATTTTTTTTTTTTTTTAGGTGCAAGTGTAGATCTGAGCAATACCATGTTGAATTGCAAGGGGAGGCAATTTTAAATAGTAAAACTAAAATTAAGAGGTGATGTTTCTTACCTCAACTCTATTTTATAGAATAAACAAAGCTGTAAAGTATTTTCCCTTCATGCAAAAGATTTTAAATTAACACCCCTTACTTTGAAAAAATGGTTTAGCCGAGCTGAACACTTCCACCTTTTTTTTTACCCTTACTCCAAAACTCTGAATCAGCCCCATAGTCGTCGTCTTAAACAAAAACAGTATGGTATATTTAACAACAGCTTAAAATAAATTATTTTGTTGCTTACTAACTATGTTGCATTAGTTTTAAAGTTCAACAAGATGAAACGCTGCACAGTGATGACAAAAAATATGAACACCCCTGATTTGCTTATGTCACAATAATTCTAATCACCCACTTATTGCATGCCCTATTCCAGTGATGGCTAACCTGTGACACCCCAGGTGTTGTGAAACTGCAATTCCCATCATGCTTTGTCAGGTATCCGCTATGCTTTTGCAGTTAAGGCATGCTGGGACTCATAGTTTCACAACACCTGGAGTGTCACAGGTTAGCCAACACTGCCCTATTCTGTTTAACCTTGTATTTTTAACTGTTTTGTGTTCATTAGACATTAATAATTAATGTTCTTTGCCTCACTCAACTGAAAAGTATAATTCAAGAGTTTTGGAATACTTTGTCGTATCTGATTTTGTTTTCTTCCCCCATGGTTTTTCCTGCAATAATCTTCAGTTTGCAGGCTGTACAATACAACAGTAGATGAAAATTTCATAACAAAAATACAAAAACAGGTCATATTTGTTGGTTTGTAATTGGATTTTAAAAGACAAGATAATACAGTAAAACAATTTCTGTACCATTTAATCTATGCCGATAAATAACAGTATCTACCGTGTTATAATTACACATTATTTCTTCTAAAGCTATGAAATTTAGGAAAAACATTTCATTATATAAATGTAACATTTACCTATTTCCTGAATTCACATTCACAGAATATGCATTTGAATTTAAGGCACATCATACATGGTAAGAAAAACAAAGCAAGAATGTACAGGCACTCCTTGAAATGGAAAAAAAATATTATAAGGATTAGCCAGCAATTAAAAAATTAAGATTTAGCTCATTTTCCCTCAACCATGGAGTCCAATCCTTGACACTAACAAAAAAAAGAAAGAAAAAAAACACACTGATATGTACCAGGTCATTAATGATTCATAAAAGTTTAAATACATGTTAATGAAAGCAAATCATGGAAGACTGGTTATCAAATGTCCTTCATATTATTTATCAGACTGACAAGACAATTGACAACACAGTGCCTAATGGCCATACAAATCTTTTAGAGAGACTCCTGAAGTTGTTATACTAGTGTACAGTTCAGTCTGTGGTAAGGCTAAATACACAGAAACATTTTTTTTTTTTTAATAAAGAAAATAGAAAAAAACCTTAACTTACAAAATTTTAAATTCAAGTTTTACATGTTTCTGCTGAATTCATCCTCAGTGTTCTACTTCATATGGACTAATGTCCCTTTTAAGGCATCACCCAGTCACATGACATGGGTTAACCAGAGATTTTGTGATAGTTCATAGAAAACGTATAATTATTTTACAGGTGGATCTTCGCTGTCCTCCGCTTCTTGATCAAGTGCCTGTCTCACCAAGGCATTTGGAATTTTAATATCTTGCAAAGAATATAAAACAATGTTAAAAAAATTTACAAATTTCCACTACTTTTATTTGTTGCAAACAATAGAATTTTAAACATTTAACACAAAAAAATTACTTCTTGCAAGCTAGAATATTTCCATAGTAAGTCGGCTGTATAATGAATTGTTATTTATTTACTGGTCAGTACTATACTTGCATGTGTTTAGAAAGTTAACACAGTATTAAGGCACTACAATTCACTCTTCCCATTGATCCTAGGTAAAAGATCAATGTATGGCCACTCCTGCCCTCCCCATCCACATCATTGTGTCTCCTGTTTATTTGCCCTCTCTCACTTAGCATGTTAGCCCTTATGAGCAGGGTCCTCCTCCCTCCTATCATCATCCCTCTACAGTCATCATCTCTTCCCACCTTCTTCTCTCTACTGTCTATCTCTGTCTATATCTCTTATTCATCTGCTCTTACACACATATCCTGCATCTTTATTGTTCCTATATATTGTCCTGCTATTTTTTTTACTGTATTTTATTTTTGCATTGTACCTTTATTGTATTCCTTATTCTATGAGTTTATACCTTGTATTATTTATTGTATTGTATATGTAACTACTGGCTTTCCTATTGCCTCTGTATGGCACTGCGGATACCGTGTGGCGCCTTATAAATAAAAGATAATAATAATAACCTTCAGTTCATAGGATTATGGATTATATCCAAATATTCAATTTTATTGCATTTAATTATTTTAACGCACCATGAGCAGGGATCCAATAGCACATGCATGTGAATGCTTTTGGAAGCACTTCCCTAGCTCACATTTCCAACCCCTGTACCCTACCTACATTTTTCTAACCTGTTCGGATAGTATAAGGTCTTTTAGGAGAACATCTTCTATATCAATTATATCTTGCCCCACTAACCTTCATGTGATGCTCCTAAAGAGACAATAGCCTCAATTATTCTGTACAAGTAAAGTTTCTATGTTCTACCTTCAGATAAATAAATGTTAGTGTGGGGTAAGGTTTGCTATGAACCACAAGGCAAACAGATGTCACTTTTGAAATCTACCTTCCTTTCCTAAATATGCCACTGATAATCACTTATGTGCTACTGTAACACTGCTGCTCTTATCTTCAATACCTTTTAAATTCTGATCATTATCAATCAGTTGAGCTTGTTTGTCTGCTTCTGGCTCCGCTTCATTCCCATCATCTCCATTGTAATCATTCTGATTGTCTGTGTCTTCCTGCACCACCTCATTTATGCCTTATAAAAGGGAAACACAATTTAAAGGAAATAACAAAAGCATATTTTATAGTAAGAACCATTACTGTTATACCGGCAGCCATCACACAAATGGACAAGTGACTGTCTCCCACAAGCAGGGATACCTGTCTCCTGTGCTCTGATGTACATCTCTATGATCTGAATGTCTATAGCTTAGTCTGCCCAATTAAAACAAAGACTGTTTGAAAGCTGGACAATCAAAAGGACACACCGCATAAAAAAAATGGAATAGAAGACATTTGGAAAGGATAACCTGCATATCTGTACATACAAACCATAAAGACATGTGAAAGAGAAAATGAAACACAGGATGCATAACTGAACCATGTACTAACCGTTTCCAT
>WWET01004537.1:80121-93895 GCA_011038615.1 Limnodynastes dumerilii | reverse complement strand
TCATATTCATTAGATTCTCCCTCTCAACTTCCTCATTGTCAGTTTCTTTGTTAGTGTCTTTATCAACTGTGTCCTCTGCTTTGGGCTCATCATCTTCCTCCGCTGCATTCATAGCATTAACTTTATTTTGTATATCTTGCTCTTCCTCATCTTCTTCCTTCACTACTTGTTTGGGCTGTGCTGGTGAAAGGCTGGGCTTCTTTTGAGTCAACTGATCTGGTTTGGCTGAAAGGTAAACATTAACACTAGCAGTACTATCCTTAATACAGTTCCATATCCACAAGTCCACTGGCTAATAATAATAATGACACTGTTCTTCGAGCATAATGTACTTAGAAGAAAATCATGCTGATAACTATTGACAACCTATCTTTGCTTTGTATTATCCAAAAACATAGTGAAAACTATTTTATTTAAGTTTTCCTCTCAGGTGATCCAGGAAAGGGCATATCTATATACATAACACACCACGTAGGAATAACTTGGCTACATGTCCTCTTTAAAAGGATAAAATACAGTGTAACATTATATGTCTATGCAGATAATTAACTTCCCATAATTTTGTGTACTCCTAACAGTGTATTTCAGGCACTGGTATTAGGCGCAAGTCTCCAGCTCATTCATACCTTCATTATCATGTAACAGGTCACTCTGCTTCCGGGTGTTTTCAGAGGGCTTTGATGGTCTGGGTGGCACACTGCCTTTGACATCAGACTTTTTCATCTTATTGTCTTCTTTTGGGACTGTTGGCTGAAGAACACAGCAGGATATTACATAACAGAAAAATATAAAACTTCTAACTAAATAAATTTCGGGGTTGGTGTGTGTAAATTATAATTTATTAGTCGTTAAAAAAAGACATTGGGCCAGATCTAGAACAACGCTTGTGAGCGAATTTATGCGTGGCGGAGAAGTAAAATCGCCTTTTGGTAAGTACTGCTCATGCGCACCATAGAAAATATGCTGAGTAACGTAGCGTAATTGTGAACGTATAGGCCATTCACGCAAGTGCCACGTAAATACTTGCGTGTGGGCGTGCCAATTTTACGTGAGTCCAAAATACGTCTAAAATACATTAGGTAGGCGGGGGTTTGTATTTAAAGTGTACAGTATGGGCGTGCTCAGCTGCGTAAATACGTGTTGCCCATACGTACGTGTGCGGATCACTGCGGTTACGTTGGCAAAAGTTAAGGTAGGGTTTGAAAAGCGGATCTCGGACAAAATACGTACATTCAAGGGGTGTGCCTAGGGGAGTGTATAGAAGGTACGCACACGAAAATACGCTACGCGAGTAAATGTACGGCAAACGTAGTTCTGGATCTACCCCATTGTTCTTAGGCACTGTGCCCGACAATCGTTCCAGCCTTGGTTTGGTTTTCAAGGTATAAAACCAGTAACAGCCGAATCAGAGCTATAGGGAAAGGATAAGGAAAACACTGCTGTTTAAACCAACCCTTCTGTCTCATGGCTGTTGATGCACACAGAACCATTGCACTAGTCTCTAGTATAGTGTATGAAGTATGAGAACAGAAGTTTGGGGTTAAAGACATTTAACAAATTTGTGCATTAGTCTAGGATCCCTCTTAAACACAACAATAAGCCCAGGAATTAGAGAAAGGACAGCTTCTTTCCCCTAAGTTTGGGGTTTGGAAAAAGACAGCCATATTCTCTTAATAGGCTACCTGTAATATGCACTATAGGTCATTCTTAGAGGTTAAACCACAGGCTCAATGCATATTCATGCACATAGAACTGTCACAATTGTGTACTTTTTAACTCCTAAATAAAATTTAATTAAGTAACCCTTGCTGTAGTGGTCCAATTTGGAATACCTCATTATGCAACCTAACCAGTCACTAGTTGAATGGTAAAAAGGGGACGCCCAACTACCCCCGCTAGATGGTAAAATTATTTGAGACTTTTATTTTTCAACTATCAATCACTTTAAGTGGAAGTGCCAAGGAATTAGTGTACATCAGATATCAAGTTCTCCTTTATTTTCTATTGCGAATTGGCAGCTTAAGTCTGGTGTTCGTTAGTTCCTTAATACGGACACACAAGCAGCTACCACTAGTGATTATTGGATCTTTAGAGAAAGGACAGCTTCTTTCCCCTAAGTTTGGGGTTTGGAAAAAGACAGCCATATTCTCTTAATAGGCTACCTGTAATATGCACTATAGGTCATTCTTAGAGGTTAAACCACAGGCTCAATGCATATTCATGCACATAGAACTGTCACAATCGCGTACTTTTTAACGCCTAAATAAAATTTAATTAATTAACCCTTGCTGTAGTGGTCCAATTTGAAGTACCTCATTATGCAACCTAACCAGTCACTAGTTGAATGGTGGCTTATACCTAGTTTGCATAGGGGCACCTGTTGACTGAGCATGCTCAATGTAAAAGAAATGCAAAATACAGTGTATATCGGAGCATAACCCCCCAAAATAAAAATTTGGTGCATGTCACCTGACAACCTTGACAAAGCGTTACCATGTTTAGGTACAGCACATGAACTTGGAAGTATACCTCCATATATTCCCACTGCAAAATATATTGCAATGCATATTTTATTTAAAATTATAAATGTAAAAATCCTACCTTCAGTCCGTCAAACTTTGTGCTTTTTACTTTATCATCATTTATATTTCTTGCTGATAACCTACGGATCTTTTCTTCACATTGCTCATTCACCTCTGTTATCTTATTGCTGCATTGGGTCCTGTAAAGATCAATAAAAAAAATAGCTTGCTGGATGAACTGACTTCATTGCATGATAAGGAAAAACATTCGATATAGACCCCCTTATTTATAGCATTACCATTTTGCATCTTGTGTTAACCTTTCCTCCAGAAATCCCCTCTCAATTGCACAATGCTTTAAACCTCAATGTGTTTTATGTATATCCATAAACTATATTTTAACACATTAAATATATTCCCCAATTTGAGTTTCAAATATTCTTGTGGTCTTATACATGTACTAGACTCTTTCCACATAGTTATATAACAAAAATCTGCTTGTTGGAGGCAATTGATTTTTGGTTGTTTTGTTTTTGTGGAAAAAGGAATTTTAAAAAAATTGAGTATTTTAAGAAGATGTTTCTCTAATGACACAAATAATCAATCCTATAAAATAAATTCAAATAAAAAAAACATTTTTTTTATCCCTCTTTGTTTTTATGCTAATCATAAAAGATCTAAAGCTTTTGATTCTTCAACAGTCTATAGGACCATATCCATACTTCTGAAAAGGGGACTTTTTCCCCGATAGTTAGGATCAGAAAACAACAACTTTTTGCAATTTTTAGTATGGACGAGAAGACAGATTTACTAAGCTGCGGGTTTGGAAGAGTGGAGATGTTGCCCATAGCAACGAATCAGATTGTAGCTGACATTCTCTAGTATGCAATAGGAAAGTGAGAGCTAGAATCTGATTGGTTGCTATGGGCAACATCTCCACTTTTCCAAACCTGCAGCTTGGTAGATCTGGCCCCAGGCCTTCCAATGAATGCTGGATCCAGCAGGAAATCTGGTAGTGGACCCCTGCTGGTGCTTTACTCTGAGTGCAGTGTGATTGGTAGTCTGGGTCCAGTCCATAATGCATAAATCTTAGTCACATAAGAATGAATACATGCCTGATTGTGCAGAATCTTCGGGCAGGGCACCTATGTAAACCTACAAAACCAATGTGATTTTCAGGATATTACATAGTCAAAGGGAGTGATATTAATAATTCTGTTTCCTTATTATTGAGGTAGCCTGTATGTAAGACTTCTAGACTGAAAGTACTACTTACCTTATAACCTAAGGCCAATCTCTTTGTTATGCTTAAAATGATAAAATTTACACCAATTAGAAAACTTCTGTCTACTCCTGTCATATTGTATTGCGTGTGAATGTGAGTCTTGTGAGTGTATTGTGAATTACAGGTAGTTTGAGTTTGCCTGTAGCAAGCATAAAAGAACACAGATACTGGTTAAACATGAACTTCTAAATAATTCCTATCTGCTGTGCTACAAAAGGAGAAGGGAGAGACTACTACTACTTGAAGACAAAGCATAACTTAAGAAAGCTGCAAGTCACTGTATCCTAACAGAATGTTACAGTCTGTCCATTCTGACCTTCCAGTTATACAAGCAGCAGTTTATCCCATAACATATTCACCCACCACTGTATATGTAATCATAAAGTGCACTTACAACTCATAAGCAGATTTCTTAGCTTGGCTTTCTTGTAGCTCCTTAAAATCCAGCTTAGAGTCTTCTAAGCGTTTCTGAAGGTTCATGATTTGAACTGGAAAATAAAATAAAAATTCCAAATGTATTGATTTTCCAACAAGTTATCAGTGTACATCTCTTACAGCACAAGACCCCAGCTGTATTTCTAAAAAAAAACAAAAAACACTTCTCGGGAAACCATTGGGGGACACGGTCAGACCATGGGCTATAGTAGGTGGTCCTGGGAGTCATGACCCTTCAAACTTGGTTCCGCCGTTACCCCCCCCATTCCTCGGACGCTTCCTTGCATTTGTTGGATGTGGTCCGAGCTCTCCGTTGCTATGTGGACCGTACTGTTTCTGTTAGGAAGACGTCAGATTTGTTTGATGCGCAGAAACTAGTTTGGCCAGCTTTCAAGGTTTGCAGGCTCAGTGGACTATGGCAATAATTAGGCTGGCAAATGTTTTGTCTGACAGATGAATGCCAGCGGGGCTAAGGGCTAACCCCACTATAGTGGTGGGAATTTAGTGGATGGCACGTCATGGTGCTTCGGCCAAACTGTTGTGCATGACTGCTACGTGGTCCTCTGTCCACACAGTCACAAAATCTAACAAGTTATAGGGTTTTGCATCTCAGGATGTCAGTTTTGGACGGGAAGGTCTAGCATTCCCTCCCTTACAAGCAGCTTGGGTATATCATTTTTTCTTAAATGTGTGGTTTATACAAATACACTTTAAGGTACAATGTATAATGACAGGTGTTCGCTAAAATCTGCACAACGCACCAAGACTAGACAGATGTGAACAAGCCCTCAATGACTAGAACAAATCTTTAAAAACAGGATTGGGCTGTTTTATACAAAAGATTAAATAATCCACAAAGGACAATGTCAAACAAGGCTCTAAATCTCACTCTTTTAAGACTTCTGTGACATCAAAGAAATAAACTGTTACACAAAAACGGTATCCGCAGCTGTTTCAAAACAGGAAATTATGGAGAAAAACATAGGCAGAGAGAAATGTCATTTATTTTATACTCCTTTTCTTCCACTGACATGTTCAAAAGATGACTAAAGACTAGTAGCCTGTGCCAAGAGAAACTGCCAAGACAAAGTCAATTCAGATGCTTTTAGGCCAAGACAAAATGAATACTTAATCATAAAGACTAAATAAACGGATTCTCTATATACTCTCATATATTGCTTATGAAACGGAGTAGAAAAAAAAAAAAGACAGATTGCATCAGTGCAGTCTGAATTATTGTCACATGTTGGGGTTTGTTTACTACTGACAAAAAAAATGCGGTTCTTCAGGTATTTCATATCTAAGGTATAATCATTTGTTAAAAACAAATAGAACATAAAAGTCTTTGTGCGCTAAATTGTCTGGCCTATACAAAACAGGTATTCTCGTCTTGGCCACATGTCATCCCTGAAACTAACACTACAAGTACATCTTTACAGCACACAGACAGGTGAAGAGATAATCAATAAAATGTAACTGCAACAATACAAGAACTATATGTATCTAATCCAGTGTCCAACATAGACAGAGTATACACTACATTCGTAAATATCAAGTGGCAACACAGCTGTAAACTGCACAGTGTATGAACCAAGGAAAACACAATTTACTGAAGTGCATAAGATAAAATAAGAGCTACTACATAAGGTTTACTTACCTTGAAGGTCCTCTATAAGATTGTCCTTTGTAGTCATATTGTTCAATAAATTTTCCTAAGGCATAAAAGGAACAGAGTTAATAAAAGTACATGTAAGACAGCACAGCCAGTTACTTCTCCATTATGTATTTAGCCACACTCCAATGGCATTCTGCTTGTCAAATGGTCCTGTCTGGTAAGCACTATATTAATAGCAGAATATTAAGCATATAAAAAAGGTAAAAACAAAAAGATCTCAGTAAGTTGGGAATTTAGACTGTAAGCTCCAATGGGACAGGGACTGATGTGAATGGTTGCCTGTATGAATGAATGATTGTTTATGAAAAAACAATGGCAGGCAATTTAATAGAATATTCCAGAACTGCAGTGCCTGTAAGCAAATAAAAAGACTGTTTATAAATAAATGGACAATCTATATAAAAGTCATTTTGTTCCTCACCATTATATGCATGCACAGTAGTGTCCACGCGTTACTGCACATGCCCAACGGCGAGGGGCAGAAAAAACCCCCCACATCCACCACCATCTTGAATGTGGCAGGAACTTCCTGAATGCAGAGGTAAGGTGGAGATGGCGGCAGGGGGTCCCTGCTCTGCTACCTAACAACAGGGACAGGCTGTTACTAGGTAGCAGAGGAGGGATAACAGGGATAGGTTGTTAGGTAGCAGAGGAGGCACTCCCCACCACTATCTTGAGAATACTGAGGGCTGCAACACATGGTGGGGTATACTGGGGGGGAGAAATGAATAGGCAATATTTTTCCTGTCTTTATGACGTGTCTTAGACTAGTAATCTATATAGCAGTATTCCAGGCACAATGTGCAATTTTATGGACAGAGGAAATCTTGTAGTATGAGGGGCAAAGTTCAAAGCAAAATAAATACATGCATACACACACACACTATAACAGGAATGGGTGAGGACAAAAAGCAGCAAAATGTTTGACAGAACAGTGGTGCACTTTGGTTAAGGTCTTTGTAACTGTTGTAAAAAGAAGACCAGTAGGAGCATAGCCAGTCTGAATGATACATGATACAGGCCATGTACAGTATAATTAACACCTTTGACAAACAGCTCCACAGATTTCCCATCATGCTCAGTTTGTAAAAGGTGGCAAACAGCTTAGCAGTTAAATAAGAAAGAGGAAAGAATGACTTATCCATCAATATAAATGTAATTCAAATTAAAATAACGAAAGCCTATCCAATTACTTTATGTTGTGTTTTGCTATATTTTATTAAAAACAAAATTAGGTAAGAAATTATAAGTCTCAAAATATTACCAATGTAGATAAACTTAAGGCAGCACATATAAATGAATGAATGAATGAATGAATAAATGAATGAACAGTTTAAATAAATCGCCAGTATATTATACTATACTAATATATACTATACTAATAATACAGAACAAAAGACAAGCCTCTTAAATGGACAGCCTTGTAAAAGCCTCAAAAGTGAAATGCGCGTCAGTGTTTGCTTTATGCTCCTCTTGTCTAAATTATTTATCTGCACTATAGTGCTATCATTGCTTGCTAAGCTACCATATATTCCTACTTAGTAGGCCCTCTTTGCCATTATTATGTTACCGGAGATAATACTATAGACCACACGGTTTCTATTTTGACAATAAAAGTGGTCTATTAAGATAACATAAAACCATAATTTATATATGCAAAGGGAAACCCCCTTAAAGGCAATATATGCACAAACTATAAGAAGGAGAAATCCCATGTATATTTATAATCTAAAATTAACACAGACAACCTTTGGATAATATATAAGTATACGGAATACTAAAATTTACAACTGCATTTCTATGTAGTAATAAGGTAACTATTAGCAATACCTTAAAACGACTGGACCTTATTAACAGCCAAGGAGACAATCCAATTACTTTATATCATCAACTCGACAAGTGGCAAATCTAACTACTTTTTTGATTCTTGTTATATTTCTCATAAATATAATTAATTGTTATTACTTTCTTGTGTGCAGTAATCCAAAGTAAATACAGGCTTCAATTGTGAAGCACTGTGTGTTAAATACAGTCAGAGAGACAAATTGAATATACTATATTACCTATTAGGTAGATTTGGTTTATGTTAAAATTAAATATACTTAAAAGCACTATACTAAGTGAAAGGCTAATATTAGAGGAGCAAAAGTACAATTCATTTTTATCACCTTTTCTAACACTGTCACCACAAGATTTTAATAAAAGTATTAATAAAGAATATATTTTTTACATTTTCAGTGTGGGAGCTGAAAGCTTTTCTACAGTGCACCATAATGATCTTTCTTCCCTATTTCATGCAATTATTCTATATCTATGATATTCTATGATCACGACAGCACCACCGTACAGACTATTAATTCATCATTATTTTAACATTTAGTATACGGCTATAAGGCTCACTACCCACTCACTTGTGCAGGATAATATTTCTATGTGTAACTAACCAGATAAAACAGACTAAACAAGTTTAAAAAAGAATTTTGCATTGTGTCCACAAATAAGACTAACCTAACTGGGTATGTATCCTGTACTGCAAAAAAGGGTGGTCTCACCTTCTCATTATTACAGAGTAAGTGAATATTCTGCATTTGGGAGCTGTGCAAAGACTGGATGGTATCAATCTGTTTTTTTTGTTTAGCCAACATATCTTCAAATTCATTCTTTTTCATCTCAACTGCCCCTCTTTCTGCAGCTGCACGACGCATTCTGCTCTCCAGATCCATCACGCGGCCCTAAAGAGATTAAATATATGTGATAAAACAGCTCATTTAGCCATTTATTGCATGTTGTAAAGCACTGCAGGCACACATTTCATTTTGTAACAAAAAGGACAGGGTTATCACACATTTACAGCAGCTTAAAGATGTTTTTTTGTGGACTGCTGTTATTTTAAACATGCTGTTTGTGGACTGTTTTCATAGAATTCTGGCAAAGCACCAACACTGTATTAGACAAAACACTATAGGACAAAGTATCATAACACTCCATTGAAGCAGGTGCACAAGTAATGTGCAGCAGTGAGATATGAAACATAAGACATGTTCCCCATTTGACAACTTTATTCTATACAAATGCCAAATGTGTGTTGGTGCTAAAGCTGGTGGTGACACTATGCACATTTTAAAACTTGATTAAAACGCTCAAATGAATCACAAGTAAAATCTGCCATTGTTCATGTATTTAGATATAGTTTCTATAATCAACAAATAACCATTATGCAAAAGAATACAGAGCAGACCAAGATTTTATAATTCCAGTTTAAAATGATAATGAAAAGTCAGTCAGAAGGTTTAGATTTCTGTTTATATCAAATTGTGACAAAGCACTTGTTACAAGCGCTTATATAAGCAAAAGGGTTGTGTGGAAGTTTATATAAACAAACGGTTATATACAAAGGGATGGCACGGCGGTACAAACGGCCCTTTTTTTGAAAGGGCCGTTTCATACCAGGGAATGTAGAAATGTGTCCCAAATCGACTGCTCCTGCCTCGAGAAAGAGAAGCAATCGATCATTCCCAGAACAAAGACTCCATGATGAATGTCAAGTATCAATGTACCTCCAAACCTTATCCTAATTGTTACCCTAATCCTCCCTTCCCTGCAGCCTGACCCTAAAACTCCCCTCCCTGAAGCCTGACACTAAAACTCCCCTCCCTACAGTCTTACCCCAGTACTCACCTCCGGTCCTGTCCGGTTGTGATTTCTGAATGAATCAATGGGTATGTATGCCGAACTGCATGTTTACCCATTCATTCAGAAACATTTTACAATAGTAGTCTTTTTTCGAAATAAAGGCAGTAGCTTTCAGCTGCCTGTATTTTTAAAATACTATTATCGGACATCCCATGTACAATATACAACAGAAACTGCATATTTTATTTAAAAAAACAAAACAAAAAAAAAAAACAAATTACTGTCTCTTGAAATATATAAATAAAAACTGAGTAAGGGTATGTAGGGATATTTGTATGAGAAAAAAGGTTCATTTTTAATTTGCCAATCAATTACCCATATAGCAATTTTTTGTCTCAAATGTTATGTCAAAGTGAAAAGGGAGATTTCCACCTGACATGGAGTACAATGTACTAGAGAGTAAATGAACGTTGCTACATTAATTTATGCGTGAAAAAAAATTGAATGACCAATTTTGTGTGCAAATTTACACTTACTCTGCAGACTACAGTTTTAAAAGTATACATCTTTAACCTTTACTTATGAAACCTGAAACCCATCCACACCTACCTGTAATTCCATACATCGAGTGCTTGTAATCCAGTAATGTATTCCCAGCACACACACACAAGCTAGAAGCACAGCGATGAGAAGAGGCGGAGACTTCATTCCTCTGCGACCAGCCTTCATTCCCATCATCCGAAAAAAAGAACCTTAAACCTAAAGAAAAATCGACAACAGTCTGTCAAGAGTTTTGTGAAAATTCAGTAAAAAAGTATTGTAGATGATCAATATACCGAAAGTTTGGCGATCAATAAGAATGTGTATTATTGATATAAGATACGATATGCTTTAAACAAACATATTAAATGTGTAGCATTGCTTTAAGAACGTTTTTTAACAGAGAAACTATGAGTATTCAAAGCCAGGACAAATAAAAAAATGTAATCTACCTGATGTAAACTGGGATAAGTCTTCAGCAAGCTGCACTAGACGTAGGGACATTTTAAATTCATTACAGGGAGAGTCCCTTAATCAACTGGTGATTGAGCCCACTCGCAAAGAGGTCATCTTGGATTTGGTATTTACAAATGGTGACCGAATCTCAGAAGTAAGTGTGGGTGAGAACCTAGGATCCAGTGATCATCAAGCAGTATGGTTTAGTATAATGACTGAGAGAGATACGTGCCACACGAAAACGAGGGTGCTAGACTTTAGGAAGGTAGATTTTGTAGAAATGTGTAAGTGATTCTTTGGCAGAGTGGAGGCACATGAAATGGATACAGTAGCAGTGGGGAAATTTTAAAAAATGCATTATTAACAGCAACAGACCTTTGTATAAGGATGGTTAGAAAAAACCCCAGAAAAAGAAAGCCAATGTGGTTTACAAAAGAGGTAACAACTACAGTGAAAGCAAAAAAGATGGCCTTTCGGAATTATAAGCAAACACAAAATAATGATGACAGGGAAAAGTATTTTGCAAAACAGTAGGAGGCTAAAAAGGTTATCAGAGAAGCAAAGGCACAAACTGAGGAAAAACTGGCCCACTTGATATAAAAAGGGGACAAAAGCTTTTTTAAGTATATCAATGAAAGGTGAAAAAATAAGGAGGGTATAGTAAAGCTCAAAACGGAGAGTGGAATTCTTGTTGAGGATGAAAGGGCTGTGGCAGATCATCTTAACAAGTATGTCTGTTCAATATTCACAAAAGGAAGATAGGGGAAGGATCCACTTTTAAATGGGAAGACTATTAATACAATGGGGGAAATTACTATTACTATTTTCACTGAGGAGCAGGTATTAAAAGAACTTTCAAAGCTGAAAGTGTACAAATCAATGGGATCACATGGCATACATCCGAGGATACTAAAAGAGCTTAGAGGTGTGCTGGCAAAACCATTAACTGAATTATTCAATCAGTCACTAATAACTGGGGTAATTCCAGAGGACTGGAAAATAGCAAATGTCGTCCCTCTGCATAAAAGTGGAAGTAGGGAAGAAGCGTCAAACTACCGACCAGTGAGTCTAACATCAGTAGTAGGGAAATTGATTAAAACACTGTTAAAGGAACAAATTGTACAGTATCTTAAATCCAGTAACTTACAGGATCCCAAGCAGCATGGATTCACTGGGGGAAGATCATGTCAAACAAAGCTTATTGAAAGTATTAGATAAGGGGGGAGCTTTAGACATAGCTTATCTAGATTTTAGTAAGGCTTCTGACACTGTGCCACATCGCACTATTAAATAACTTATTAAAGATTGGACTTAAAGATAGTTGCATGGATACGATCTTGGTTACAGGATAGACAACAGAGGGTTGTAGTAAATGAAATCCCTTCTATGTTATTTTTAATTAACTAGTATTAGGACACTAGTGTGATATGTCTTTCTTTTTAATAACATGATATCCAACAACCTTAATATGGACCTTAGCCTTACGCTATATGTTTTCACATTCTTTTAGCTGTAACGGTTACGTGTAATCAAGATATACAATCCTGTGAATCACAGGACACTTTGCAGATTAAGTTTCCTCCTAAAAGTCTAATGACCAATCAGAGAGCTAAAATATGATGGTTACAATATTCAACTGAATATTAAAGCCTATTATGTTATGATTTTTGATGTATAAAGACTATTGTTCAGCTGTTTTGGGCAGCTTCCATTCTTTTCTGAATTGGCATGCTCTGTACATGTACATATGTATATAAAGAATGATATTATTATACTAAAAAGACTTCATCTCGGAATATTTCCATAACAGAAGTATATTCGTCAGAACCACTAATGAAGCAGAGAGTTGTGCTTCAAGTTGTGTGAACACAATCTATCAACACAATCATATTTTGTTCCAGGAACCTATTGAACAGAAGAACTAAGATTACAGCAATGTGACAGACTTTGTATTTATTGGCAGTTATTTTTTTGGTTTAATAAGAATTTGAGAGACTAAGCATATGCACTGAAGCATCTTTTGTAGAAATTGAGACATTTGATTTTGTTTACTCCTATTGCTCTTAGTTAGTTTATTGTAAAAGTCATTCATTTTTTTACCAAACTTCCCCCCCTCCTACTTATATACTGGCACTATTCATTCTCAACAATAATTATATTTTAAATAATTTTATTTTATTGTACATACAGGTTATACAAAAAGTTCAGTATTCAAGCGTTTAATATTTTATATTAGAACTATTTGCAAAGGACTGAATTGTCACTTAAACTAAGCTAATTTAAAATAATTCTGGACTTTCTCCAGTCTGTTTCAGCACAAGATGAAAATGAACACAAAGTGCAAGTCCGTATGCACAACCAATAGACTTCCTTCACAGATTGGTCCTGCAGGATCAAGGCATCCTTGGTGGAAGCTGTTCCGATGGAGGGGTGGCATGTGTACGGCATATAAGTATGATGGGAGGTAAAGTCATTGTGCAGTAAGGTTGGTTACATACTGTGGCTTTTACGAAAGATAATCATTCCAATTACATAATCAAAAGGCCGTTTCACCAAATATCTTACTAGCGTGTACCGTCCAAAGATGCTCAAAAATCTTTTGATACGGTCTGTGATCATTTGATTTGAACTTTTGGCGCTCCTAATTTGTCAGTTCAAAGATGGAAAGATATCTAGGAGATCTTTGGAGAGTACACACTGGTAAGATATATGGTGAAACGGACTTTTGATTGTGTGAGTAGAAAGATCTGCTGAAAAGACACAGTGTGCACCCTGCTTTAGTCATGATTACACCTGTACTGCTCTCTTCTACAGGGAATCTTCATGTTGATTTGAACTTTTGGAGCTCCTAATATGCCAAATCAAAGATGGAAGGATAGCTTTTGTTTGTTACAAGTGTGTCCTATGTCTATTAGAAGATCTTTAGACAATACACACTGGTAAGTTATCTGGTTAAACGGTCTTTTGATTGTGTGATTGGAAAGACTATCTACTGAAAAGCCAAGTGTGAACCCTGCTTAAGCTCTTTTGTACATTCATCATTTACTTACTGGCCTTATTTTCTGTGGCAATAATGCTACACATGCTACTAAACAATCGGGTTGTTGGATCATTTAAGAATCTTGTACAATCCAATTATTGAGCAATTGTCGCATAGATTATATATATATATATATGTATATATATATATATACGTATATATATATATATGTATATATATGTATATAT
>WWET01004537.1:36473-47363 GCA_011038615.1 Limnodynastes dumerilii | reverse complement strand
AGCTCATCCGTAGGTGCATGTTGTTAATGAACAGGCCACCTGCCGTTCAAAATCCTATGGACCGAAAACCGCCAAACTAAACCAAGTATCAAGGGCTCCAGCTGAGTGTGCACGTAATAGATTGGCGTTCCCAGTATCAAGGGCTCCAGCTGAGTGTGCACGTAATAGATAGGCGTTCCCACTGACGCGTTTCATCCTGTCACAGGACTTTTTCAAAGCGAATTAAAGAGACACAGCCCAGAATAACCTTGAATAAAGTGGCGATAATAATTCCTGAATACCATGAAGCGTTGAATGGCCTTTAGGTTAGAAGGTTGCGTCCAGTTCAGAATTGCTCTAACCTTGTCCGGGTTCATGGAAAAACCTTCTAGAGTAATAACATAGCCCAGGAAGTTAACTTAGGTAATTTCAAATTGGCATTTTTCCAGTTTGGCAAAAAGGTTGTTTTCTCTGAGCTTGGAGAGCACTTGGCATACATGAGAGCGATGTTCCTCCAGGGAAGATGAATAGATGAGAATGTCATTGAGGTACACTACCACAAATTATGAGATCCTGAAATACAGCAGGGGCGTTACAAAGTCCGAACGGCATAACGAGGTACTCATAGTGACTCAACTGGGTATTAAACGCAATTTTCCACTCGTCGCCATCACGAATAGGGATCAAATTATACGCTCCTCTTAAATCGATCTTGGTGTAAATGGTAGCTCCTTTAAGTTCATCAAACAGATCAGAGATAAGTGGTGTGTGGTAAGTGTTACGTACAGTGTTTTATTAAAAGCCCTGTAACCTATACATGGTCCTAAAGTTCCATCCTTTTTTGCCACGAAGAAGAACCCTGCACTGACTGAGGATTTAGAGGGTCAAATAAATCCTTTCTGGAGGTTCTCCTGAATGTATTAATTTATGGCTTCAGACTCAGGACGAGAGAGAACGTAAAGTCTACCTTTAGGTAGCTTAGCCTCCGGAACCAGATTGATAGCACAGTCATAGGGACGATGAGGTGGAAGGGAGTGCATTGTTTTTACTGAAAACATCAATAAAGTCTGCATACTCAGGCAGTGAACAACTTTCGGTAGCAGAAACACATAATAGAGGAACCTTGAGACACGATGAGCAATAGTCCTTGTCCAACGGCTAATCTTGTCTCTTCCCTAGTCGATAAAGGGGTTTGTTTCTTGAGCCAGGGATGTCCTAGGATCAAGGGGGTGGAGAGACAGTCGATAAGTAAGAACTCTAATTCTGGCCTTTTTCCCTGTTTCTCCCCAAAACCTGACACTTTTTCTGCTAATAAGTTGGAGAGGAGGCAGAGTTGAACTTATGGCGCCCATTTGCGCCCTGAACAGATGAGGAGAGTCGTTTATATCCCCGGAGTCCGCCTCTAAGGAGTGAGGCCTGCAAGCTTGGTGAGGTGCTCCCCTGGGGCCTGGCTTTGATTTGCCTCGTTGCTGAAGCTGCCCTGCTGTTCTGGTCCCCGCTGCGGTTATTTCTAAAGGCTCCTGCTCTACTTACTGACCTGGATCCGAGGGAGCGGGTCAGCGGCGCTGCCGGAGAGTGGGACCTCGTGGGGCCAGGTGGTTGGTTACCTCAGGCCTCCCCCTGCGATCTTCCCGGAGCTGCTGGTGCCGGAGCCGGGACCCCGCGAGTGTTGAGTCGGTCAGAGTCTTCTCCACTGGGTTAGGCCATTGGGACTGTGGGAGCACGTGGCATCTAGCAAGAAAAGGGCACGAACGCCATCTTAACTGCAGCCTGCTTTCCACACTGCTTTCCACACTGTAAGCTCTTCTGGGACACTGATTTCACCGGGAATACCCCAGCCTGCTCTTTTGTTGGTGCAAGACACCTCCCCCGTGGCGACCAGAGACGAGACCACAGTGAGTGACCTTCGGGGAGGCTGGCAGATACATACAGTAGTGCGGTAACAGAAGGGCGCGACCGCCATCTTGGAAAAGGCCTGTTTCTTTTTGACCAGAGGCATGAAACGGGATTGCAATGTTTTAGGGGGCTGGTGCTGCTGGGAATCCTAGGCCTGTATTCTTTTCTCCACCAGTGAGGTTAAATACTAAGTGATAGTTATAATCTATAATCTGTTGGTGACACATCATTGGGAGCCAGAGCCCCTGCGTATTGGATATAGGGTCTGCCTGAGTGCTGTAGAGGCTCCTGTTTCCTCTATACTCTTCACTACCTGTAACAAGGAATGCAACTGCGCCTCATATCTTTAGCATTATACCTGATGGCAAATTTAGGGGTATAGAGCTTTGTCCACTGACTTCCTCAGAACTCACAGCTTGATCAGGATCTTTGGACCTGTTTGTTTTTGCTTATCCATTGCAGATAATATCTCTGTTTCCTGGTATTACAAATTCTGGTTTTCCTAGAACTCACAGCGTGGTCAGGATCCAAGGAGTTCCCTGCTTGCCAAGGTTGGCTTTAGTTATTTCCCTGGCTAATTTGGAATTATAAAATTTGGGCTCTATTGCATTATCTCCATTAACGACTTTCTGGAAATTCACCTGTTTTCTCTGGATACTCACCTAATCTTCAGCTCCATATTTCCTCAGAACTCATAATTGAACAGGACTTATTGGGCTTGGCTTGCCCTCACTGGCATAAAGGTTGGTTGTCTGAGTGGGGTAGTTGCAGCAGCATTTTTAACTCCAGACAGCATTGCTGGGTGTGATTCAGAGCCTGGGTATATAGGGTATCACAGGTTTTCTCCAGTTTAGTGTACTCACCCTTTATCTCCTAATCACTTCGGTACTGGAGTGTTTAGCTACTCCATTAACACTAATACATGCTTGGTTCTGTTTTTATATGTGGGTAGGGTATTGCCCTAGGATAAATAATATCACTAAGCACATTTAGCAGAGTAGGTTAATAATTTATAAGTTACTGACTATTCTTGTGCTCGCCCACTATTATACAAATGCTTTTAGATAATCTATTTGGGATAACTTGACTATGTAAACTCCTTTACCGATTGTCTTGGGGATGTGACACTTTTCTTGGAATGTGACCTTTTTGCCTCATTTAGTCGCTCAGCCACTCTCTTAACACCCTGACCTCGTGCCCAATATTGGCCCCCTTGTGATGGATAAATTCCTAGACAAGCAGGCATCTTCTTCTCAGTCATCCCCAGCTCAGAGCTCTAGAATGGGTCATAATAGAACTTCCCAGGCCAAATCTGCTCCAGCCTCTCCTCCCCAGTTAGAGGATACGTGGGAGTCAAACCCCCCCATTGCACCGGCGATGCCATCCGGTTCTGTAGAAGCTACCGCAAGAGAAATATCCAATATCCTTATGCCCCATATTGATAAAAAATTTGACGATTTTCAAGCCCATTTAGATGCTGCTCTTACTAAAATTGAGGCCAACTCTATGCGCATGGTGGCCGTAGAACAGAGAACTAGTGATACGAAAGATGCTGTGTCTGCTTTACAGGCGCTCTCAACATCTCAGGCACAGAAAATTGCTGAACTCTCTGATAAGGTGGATGACCTTGAAAACAGAAATAGGCGCAGTAACCTGCATTTTATTGGCATCCCTGAGTCTGTCAATGGGGCAGCATTAATGGAATGTATCATAAAACAAATTCCTGTAGCTCTAGATATATATGATCAGGCAAACAAGCTACAAAGGGCTCATAGGATGAGGGCAGAAAGGCAAGGTCCACAAAATAGACCGAGACCTGCCATTGCTAAGTTTCTGGACTTTAAAGCTAAGGAGAAGATGTTGAGAGTTTATCATCAGGCTGGTAGTCTGACGGTAGATGGCAAAGTTATCCTTATATTTCAGGATTACTCGGCCAAAGTCACTCAAAAACGCAAAGCGTTCTCTGAGGTATGTCAATGCCTCATAAATCGTAACCAACGTTTTGCACTCTTATACCCGGCTAAATTGAGAGTGGTTGATAATGGCAATGTTAATCTTTTTACAGATCCCATGCAAGCTAAAGAGTTCTTAAGCCTAAACAACCCCCCGTAGCCAAGACACTCCTAACCTCTTTAAATACAGTACGACTGATAACACAGGCTATAGTTTTGGCGTAGCGTGGGTCTAGTCACCTGTTTGAGGTTGTTTAACTTTCTCTTTCTGTTATATTTAGGTAATAATCACTTGTTTATCATGCCTCTTAGCTAGCTACTTAGTTGTCTTTTTATTATGTTAACCTGGTGTTACTAGTTGGAGGTATGCACAGATTATACCAATGTCCCCACTTGTGTTTCACTTTTTGTTCGATGATTAAGACATTAACTCAATTATTCCCCAATGATTGGTTGTGTCTTCGGTGCTTCCCAGGATACACACTACGAACCACTACAATGTCTGGTTCGAGTTCAAAAAAACAAAAAAATTGTAATCAGTGTCATAATGTTCTAATGTTTCTGTCTTTATTGCAGTATTATAGCATGTTATCTGTCCTATGCTTTTCTCATGTCCATTTCATTCTGTGTCATCCAGGAGGGCACCTAGCGGCTATGGTACATGTTCTCTCAGATGGTCCTTTCTTCCACTTACTTTGGTAGGGAATCGTTTTCAGCAGGTGCGCTGCCTGAGGGGGTAGGATGACGGGGGTAGGATGACGGCAAAACTATCATAACGCGTCATAAATATTTTCGCTGGGGGAATAAAACGGGCAAACTAATAGCGACTATGTCTAAGGCGTGGACAAAACGCTCTTACATTACCACCATTAGGCATAGGGAGTCGGCCCAACTCCTCACACGCACCACGGACATACAGGCACACTTCACTGATTATTACACAGAATTGTATAAAGCGGTCCCTTCCTTAGAAGCTTCGTTTCTGCAGTCTGCCAGAATGCCTACTCTTTCGTTGGATCAGAATGCGGTACTAATAGCTGATATCACACTCAATGAAATTAATTGGGCTATTACCTCCCTGCAGCTGCATAAAACACCTGGTCCAGATGGTCTGGAACTATTTCTCTCCATTATGACTGAACAGCCACCCTATCCCTCCTTTAATTTGGCCTATACAACTCTTATTCCGAAACCTGAAAGGGACCCCCAGACTGTAGAAGCCTATGGACCAATATCCCTGATCAATGTAGACTACAAACTTTTATGTAAAATCATGGCGAATAGATTGCAGCATCTCTTGTCTGATTTACTTAAAGAGCATCAGCTGGGTTTCATTAGGGGGAGACAATCGGTTAAAGCGATTAGATCTGCTATAGCGGCATCCATAGTTTCTCAGACAGAGCCCCACACTAATAACATGTTGCTTAGTTTGGATACTACCAGGGACTTTGATATGGTCACATGGCCCCATCTAGAGGCGGTGCTAGAGTGTAGAAATTTTGATCCTCTTTTTATAAGATTTATTTAATATCTATACACCAATCCTAAGACCTCTTTGCTTGTCAATGGTACCAGGGGGCCCTTGATAACCATGGAGAGAGGGACGAGACAGGGGTGTCCTCTTTTCCCCCTGCTGTTTAACTTAGCCCTGGATCCCTTGCTTTGCCACTTGCAGAATCTTCAGGCTTTTGAAGGTATCAGGATTGGCTCGGCAAGCATAAAAATCTCCGCTTTTGCGGATGATGTCTTACTGTACATTGGAAATCCTGGGACCTTACTAGGTATAATTCTAAAACTGTTGGAGGACTTTGGGGGGGTGTCGGGTTTTTGGGTTAATATGCAAAAATCAATAGCCCTATGTTTCCGGCTTCATTTTGTCAAGCCTAGATGGGCGGTGGACCTGCCCTTTGAGTGGGCTAAACAGGCCTTTACATATTTGGGAGTCAAGATATGTAAAAACCTGCTCAGCTCTATGACCTAAATTTCTCGGTTGCTATTAGAAACAACGCAGGAGCTGGACTGGTGGAAATCCCTTCCCCTTTCCTTTCTAGGCCGTGCAAATCTTATAAAGATGGTCTCCTTCCCCAAAATGCTTTATTTGTTTCACACATTACCCCTGTTGATGACCAGAAAAGATATCCAAGTGGTAAATGCTCTCTTCAGAGGGTTCATTTGGGCGATGAGGAAACCCAAACTGGGACTCATAAAACTACAGCAACACAAAACCCATGAAGGCATTAACTTCCTTAAATTAACACACTATAATTATGCTGGCTCCTGCAGAGAAATATCTTTGCAGTTTGCAATTTGGAGGTGGGCTTCCTGGCAGGAATATCCCTTGTATGTTTTCTCCACCAACATGACCAAGAGGTACCCCCTTTGATCAGAGATAATCCCCTCTTATGGTCAACTAAAAAGGTGTGGCATCTGGTGCGTCATAAGTTTCACCTGAATGCGCATCACTCTTTATATCTCCCATTTATAGGAAACCCAGAATTTCAGGATGGTGCCGCTTCCTACCCCTTCACAAGATGGCAGAGGGAGGGTCTCATATCGGTGAGGCAAATAGTTGATATTGATACGGGAAGGCCTTGTATGTTTTCCCTTTCTCAGAGGCCACCAGTTGGCTTATCTACTGGCTCAACATTACGCTAGTTCTGTACTCCGGCTACTTTCGCCCGAGGATAGAAAGAATCCATTAGACTCTTCTCTCCAGAATACCTCCCCTTTTAGAAAAGCAATCTCTACAAATTATAAGCTCTTGCAGTCCCTTTTAAAGTACAAATCTAGTGCATCTGGGATGTGTAAATGGACACAGTCGTTCCCTGAACTTTTGTGTAGTGATCTCCTCAAAGCCTTTAACTTTGCGAGAAATACAATTACCGTATTTCCCCATGTATAACACGCTCCCTTGTATAAGACGCACACCGTTTTTGGAGCCTAAAATTTTTTACAAAAAGTTTTAAATGTATTTTTTTAATATTATTTTTAGCATTACTTCATAAAAAATTGGGTGCATCTTATACAGGGGATCAGGGGATGCAACATTGAACTTACCTTTGCTGTCCCTCCGGCGGTGTCAGGCTCTCTCCCATGCAGCTGTGACTCCAACTGTCTCCCTTGCGGTGCACACTGCACCTAAGGTCACCTCAACGTCTTTGTGCAGCGCGCAATGCGAGGGAGACAACCAGAGGCACAGATGCCGGGGAGAGAGCCTGACACCGCTGGAGGGATTGCCGGAGGGACAGAAAAGGTAAGTTCAATGTTGCATCCCCTGTATAAGACGCACCCGATGTTTAGACCCATTTTTTGTCTAAATACATTTATACATTTAGACCCATTTTTTGTCTAAATACATTTATACATGTGGAAATACGGTACGTCATCACAATATCTGGAGATGTTCCTAAAACTATTTCATCACTCTTATTTCTCCCCGACTCGATTATATAAAATGGGAGTTCAAACTTTTCATTGCTGTTTTCGCCAATTTGGTGCACTGTTTCTGGAACTGCCCCTTGCTGCGACAATATGCAATATGCAGAAACATATCTTATCAGTAGACATAGGATTATATGCACTAGCAAAATGCCAAAATATGCATGCAAATATGCACTAAAAAAGGGTGAAATATGCACAAAATATGCACAATCAAAATACTATTTATTATTAGAATTAACGTTTATTTCCACAATATATGGGAAGCAGTACTCACATGTTGAGCGATATGGTATTTTTTTGATGAAGGTATTCGCTTGTCACAAACCTTGCAGAAAATCACAGTGCCATCAGTCGTAAATTGGCCTGGGTAATTTTTTATCCAAGATTCCATTAAAGTCTGGGTACTTTTTTTCACTGGCGGCATTATTTCAACAAAAATAAGATTTTCGTAGGTTAACAAACACAGCGAGCAATTGAATGACAAACAATTGAATTGCGTGAAGCAACGAGTGCCGTACTCCCTTCCCCCCACGCGCGCCGCATCCAGCCAACGCTTTTGCCTAGTGCGAGCCAGCAGATCGGGTTTAGTGCACTTGCCAAGTGCGTGTGAGGCGGACGTCACTGGCTGCGGCCCGACACCGTTCATGCGTAACACAACACGCCTAACACATTTAACTACTGAAATAAGCACTGTCACTGAAAAAGTACTAAAATATGCAATAACGCTATAAAAATTGCTTTTTATGCATTTGCATATGCAAACATGCAAATGCATATAATCCTATGTCTACTTATCAGTCATGTTCTTTTTTATCACAGAGTGGGCTATTTTTGGTATTCTACCATCAGGGCAGAGGGTGGATGGTGCTACTAAAAAATTAGCATTAATTCTCAGTTCTGCAGCAAAAAAGACAATTCTGCAGACCTGGACAGTGCTTCGATACCACCCCTTGCACTGTTCAGGGAGAAACTGCATTTTCTATTTAGGATGGACTGGATAGAAACGCTTCAAGAAGTGGAGAAAAAAACTGAGAGATTCTTTGGGGTTTGGGAGGCGTGCATGGAAACTCTGGCAAATGCTACCAAGATCAAAATCCATAATTCACTTCAATATACCACATGTTATTTATTGCGCCAAGTTATGGAGGATCCCCCACTGGTATTTGACCGCTAACTGAAGGATTAAGGGGGAGGGGTGATAATGCCCGTCTGGCCTGGGATGAACCTCTCTGTAATTTGCTCGGCTAGGAACCTTGCTGCCATTTGTTGTGTATGTGCTATATGTTGCATGACATATTGATGAAGCTTTGACAAATGTGAACATGAAATTATTTTGTCTGTATTAACTGTTTTCAAATTTTGCAAACTGTAATGTACAATGACACTGTGTACTAATAAAAATCTTTGTTGAGAAAAAAAAAAGAACTCTAATTCTTCCTCATGACAAATACCCACAGTTTCGACACTTTGGTGATAATTCCCCCAGAAAGGAGTTTGCCATCCAAGCCGCAGGCAGAAATAGGAGGAGAGAGTTCACGGACAGGAATACAGAGACGTGCCAGGGTACTGTCCAAGAAGTTTCCCCCTGCGCCACTATTTACAAAAGCAGTACCCTCAAAACAGTGTCCTGAATGCCAATTTGGTAGGAACAATGATAGAATTTTTAGAAGAGATTAAACTTAAACCCAGAAACCCAGATGGACCTCTTCTAAATTCACTGGGTTTAGGCATTTCCCGAGGATGACTTCTTCGAGCCCTGATCCGCCATGTGGGCTTCACCACCACAATATAAACACAATCCCAAGGTACAGCATCTATTCTTTTCTTGCATGGTGAGGCGATAAGTACCAATCTGCATTGGTTCCTCTTCTGAAGGTGATCCAAATAATGTGGGATCTACAGAAAAATTCAGGGTGTCTCCTCTCTCCAAGTGTCACTCCTTCAGGCGGCGGTCAATTTTGATTACTAGCAACATGAGATCTCCCAAGGACATGGTAGTGGGATACTGCACTAGTGCATCCTTAATAGATTCAGTCAAACCAGACCTGAATTGGCTACGGATCATTCCATTGGGAGAGGGCTAACCAACGTCTGATTTGGAAGCATTCTCCTCCTCCATTCTTCTCCCTTGTTTAAGAGACTGCAGTTGAGCTTCGGTAGCAACTTGATTTGGGTCTTCATAGAGCAGACCCAGGGCTTTGAAGAATTCCTCCAGACTTTGGCAAGCGGGCTGATTCGGTGGCAAACTGAAGGCCTATGACCGAGGGTTCCCTTGGAGGTTAGAAATTATGAGACCGACACGCTGGGACAAAGCTGAAAATACAGCAATTAGCTGTTTTTAACTGGCTAAACTTGCTTCTGTCCGCAGTAAATTGGTCAGGAAGATTCATATGGCTGGACCTACGGGACCTTGTGGAGGATTGGTTGGGAGGTTTGGAATTGCTTGTAGTCTTGCGATGGCCCACTCCTGGGAGTTCACTTTTTCTGTGAGAGCTTGGACCATCTGCCCCAAATTTGACACCTGGGTAATGAGAGCGTTGATTGTGTCTGTCGTACTCGGCTCCATACTGAAAGTTATTTATGGCCAGTTATAATGTTAGGAGAATGCTCACCAGGGTGCGGAGTCTAACCAGCGCCTGCTGTTCACTGGAGCCCCTGATGGTGGGGACAGGCTGGGCCGCAGGAAACTGGCAGGTCACGGTCCCCGATGGACACCTCCTATGCGTGCGGGTAAGTACACTGGAACAAACAGAGAGATAACCCCAGTGATACAGAACACCACAACAACAGACAGACAGTGAAACAAACAAGGGCAGACACTCACTCAATCACACCAGAGAACAAACACAACCTGGCAGAGGCAAGGAACAGGCAGGGCCGGCAACAGAAATCTTGGGGCCCGTCACACTCAATTTTTTTCGGACCCACCCCCATCCCCCACGAATCAGTTAAATCATTTTTTTTTTTAAATAATAAAATAACACAAAGGATAAAGTAAAAACATAAAATAACCACAATAATAGAAATTGACCAAAGGGGTGATGGTGATGAGGCTCCATCACTCCGTTTGACACTGATACCCACAGTGGGATTAAAATTGCAGGTTCAGTTCAATATGTTACTCTTCTGGATTATTCTCATTGCAAATATAATCCAAACATCAGATTTTTGTAATTTAATCAATAAAAAAGTGAATACATTAAGAACAAGCATACTGGAAAATATATTTGTTAACAAGAGCATTTCTTTTTATGTACCTGCTAACAAAGATATTTTCTGATATGAACAGTGCCATTTCTAGACCTAGCAGAGCCCAGGGTGCCCCCCCCCCCCAAAAAAAAAAGGTATGTGTACACCCTTGTATGTGCCCAGCCTCCAGTTGTGCCCCCTTTTATGTGCCCTGTCTCCTGTTATTCCCTCTTTTATGTGCCCTGCCTCGTGTTGTGCCCCCTTTTATGTTCCCAGCTACCTCTTTTATGTGCTCAGCCTCCTCTGATGCCCCCTTGTATGTGCCCAATCTCTAATGCCCCCCTGTATGTGCCCATCCTCCTCTTGTATCCCCTTTTATATTGCTAGCCTTCTCTTGTGCCCCCTTTTATGTGCCCAGTCTCCTCTGATGCTC
>WWET01004536.1:110472-120891 GCA_011038615.1 Limnodynastes dumerilii | reverse complement strand
CGGTGATTTGTGAAAAAATATCACATCAATATCGCCGCGAGATGCTTTGATTTAATATCACACTGAAAAAATCGCGTTTAGTAAATAGACCCCAAAATGTGAGAAATTGACACAGTGAAATAGCAATAAATAAATAAATAAATAAATAAATAATATTTAGTACAAAAATGCAGTGAAAGTGAAAATAGTGATTATTTATTATTAAAACCAAGGCATTTACCTTAGAATAATATGTATACCTATAAAGTGCTAAATAAATTACATCAGTGTACCATATGAAAAGTATTAAAAATAAAGATGAATATGGTAAAACATCTATATGGAGAGTGAAACCATATCCTATGTGGGTCCTTTGTGGACATAGTGCCTAGATTTCGTAAAAATCTAAATATCATATAGAGGTAAAGATATAAAACCTACCTAAGTGGAGTCTAACCTATCTAAAATACTTTCCAGCCAAGGGTATATATACTCAATTCTGGTGTTGTATACCTGAGAGTGGATAACCATCTAAACAGGAGGGGATACATCTCTCTGATATATGTAATCCCTCAGGAAGGTACTTGTCAAAGAAGAGTCGGATAACATTTAACAACTATAGGGGATTATCGGACAAAAAACTAAGAGTACTAACTTAAGACCTTAGATAGATTCGTAGAATGACCCATCCTAGTAAACTTCTAACCTCCCAAAATGTCCATACCGGTAAGCAATGTGACCTGAGAAGTAAAAGGATCTACCTACAAAAACTATTAGGAGTGTCCATTACAGACCTAAGCCTTAAATTGAACCATATCAGTATAATAAACTTTAATTTATAAATCCCAAAAACTACTATCAATGGAGTCAGGGGGGAGATGCGTCTGATAAAACTGTTAGGTTGCTTCTACTATTTCTAATTAGTCACTGCAGTGGACCTAGAATGTCGGAGGGTGATCTATCCATCCACCAATACAGTACCCGATATTCTTGAGGAGTCCCTTTCTCAGTACTGGTCGGGCCCACGTAGTTTAGCCTCCGAGTTCAGCCGGGTTCGGGCGCTTACTAGGTGGTATGACTGTATCAATTATTTCCCATCCACATCAGACCAAGTTCACTCGCCTCAGGGATACGTTCTCGGGAGGACTGAGACTTTTATAGGAACCATTTCAATTCGAAGTCTTGGTTGAGTCCTCCCGGTTCCATGGTGTTAAAATAAAAAATATGACGCATCTCCACCTTGGCCAGAGCAGACAGGTGATCTCTGGTTCTCCAATTCGCATGTACCTGCCGGATACCAAGAAAATGAGTCAAAAACACAGGATCATTATTGTGGACCTCTTTAAAATGGGCTGATAACGAATGAGTGGTAACACCTTTCCTAATGTTTCTTAGGTGTTCAGCCCATCTTGTTTTAAGAGGCCACGAAGTACGGCCTATATATTGTTTTTTACAGCTACATTGGAGTATGTAAATACACGATTTGGAATCACAGGTGATAAATTGGCTGATCTTAAAATTTCTTCCATTGCTACATGAACTTACACTATACTAAGAAACAAGTTGGTCAAATCTGCATTTAGGAACGAAACTACATCTGGAGGAATAAAAAGTAAGGGATTCTACAGATGTGGACAATGCTTAATGTGTCGAAACTGTCCAGGTTTACAAACAACGAAAAAGATTGAAAGTGTGAGTTCATGTAGCAATGGAAGAAATTTTAAGATCAGCCAATTTATCACCTGTGATTCCAAATCGTGTATTTACATACTCTGGGTAATTAGGTTACGCTGCTGGAGATATAGGTGCGCTTTATTTCTTTGAACCACCTTCCCTGCTTTTACATTTGGGATTAGGGTTTTCATATTAAAAATCCATTCCATTTCGGATTTGGCTAAAGTTTCTGAATGATCTATCTGCCTTCATTTAGGAAAAAATTTTTGTATTCCAATAACACTCACAATATGTGAGCAAGAGCTTTCATGCTGATCTTTAAAATGTAAAGATAAGTTATGATTCAAAAAACCCTTTTTAATATTTTTTACGTGTTCCGCCCATCTTATTTTCAATTGGCGGCTAGTCCTTCCGATATATTGGGACCCACAGGAACACTGAATCAAATAAACCACGTTCTTACTATTACATGTAATGAATTGGTTTATATTATATCGTTTGCCATTTTTAGTCGAACAGAATGTAGTCACCTTAGCCGGTTGTTTAGTATGTATCCGACACATCGTACACTTACCACATCGGTAAAATCCCATGGATTAGAGAAGTGCTTAAGGTGTTCGCTTTCGTATACACAAATTTAGGAATCTCAGGGATGCAGTTTTTTAGAAAAGGGTCCGCAACTAAGAGATGCCAGTTCTTTTTTATGGTTTTCTCTATTCTTTTATATTGAGATGTATATTGCGTAATAAAGGCACAGCCATACTCTTTATCATTTATTTTAGTTGTTTTTTTTGGAGATGGTAAGGTATTTCTTTCCATTCCTTCTACTTGGTTAATAACATTGTTTAGTTTGGATTCCTCATAACCCTTGGCAAGAAACATATCTTTAATGGTCAGTGCTTGTTTTTTTTATATTCTTCAAGGCTAGTGCAATTCCTTCGTATTCTCAAAAGTTGTCCCTTTGGTATATTTTGTATCCATTTCTCATGGTGACAGCTATCAGTTCTAATATATGAATTAGAGTCTGTCGGTTTTACATAATTTTTGACATTCAAAACACCTAATTCCTGATAAATAGTAGGGTCTAGGAAGTTTACACTTGTTTGACTAATCTCAAATGTGAGGTGAATATTTTTATTATTGGTATTTAAATGATTGCAAAAAACCTCTAGTAACTCCCTAGGACCCTGCCACACAAAAATGATATCATCGATATATCGATAATACAGGGGCTCTATTTAGAGTTAAGATTAGAGTTAGGACTGTTCAGCAGAGAAGCCTTGTGTTACACACCACCGCAGACATCGGGTGGTGTGTAACGCTGTTACACTCTGTCCCGCTCCTCTCCTGCACTGCTCCCCGCCTTCCGCAGCACCCCCGGTCTCCGGATCCTGGCAGCGTCCATCGGCTCAATCAGGGCCGTATGGGCGCCACCATCTTGCGCTGACAGTGTCCGGTGGTTCCCATAGCAATGCAGCCGCAGGCCAATCACGGGTAGAGGCGGTCCTGTCCTCCTGCACTCGCGTCCAGTCAGCTGTAGGAGGTTCTGGCACGAGTAGCAGCGCTTGTCATTGGTGCCCTTCTCATTTATAAACCTGGCACTTACTTCAGGTAAGTGCCGGTTATAGCTTCTGCTGCCCCGTGCTGTTCTTCTGTTTCTTGCCTCTCTTATCTTCTGATTCATTGCTCTGTACTTTCTTGAGTGTCCCATCATTGCCCTTCCTAGCTCCAGCTTGTAATCTTTTTGTATCATCCTCCTCTCATCCATATTGTATTTTCCCTCCTGTGTTAACCATCTCCATTCCTGAGTGCCTATTTATGTTTACCCCCTAGGGGGCTTCCCCACTGGCATGCGTGAGGCGTGAGTTCCCTAGTCAGTCTAGTAAGTCTGTCCAGTCCCGTCTTCCCGGTTCTGTCCGTTTAGTGTTTCTTGTTGTTTGTTTAGTGCAGTCCCTTCTGTTACTACTACACCCACTTACCTGCTTTTCGCTTATCCATTTCCCCTTATCCCATCTTCCTGTTCCGGGTTTTCTCTAAGGTGTGTATCCTGAAGAAGTCTCACCAGCTCCAGTCTATCCCCACCATCAGGGGCTCTAGCGAACACTCAAGACGGACGCAGGCTCTACATACTGGTGAGTTTACCCGATTTCTCTCTCTCTCTCTCTCTCTCTCTGTGTGGTCACCCTGGTACTCAGTCCAGGTAAAACCAGGGTACCCAAACATTATAACCGGCCCAGTAAGTCAGCCGTCTAACTATGGATTCGGCCGCTACGGAAGCCATCAATGCTCTCATAGCCCAGATGTCTCACCTCACTCAAGTTGTTCAGACACTTACCTCCCAAGTGAAATCGCAGGAAACTGCCATCACTAACCTTCAAGTTGGACAAGCTCCTGCACCCCCTCCTCCTCCTGCTGTCGCCTCTTCGGATGTCAAAGTGCCACTCCCTGATCGCTTCGCTGGTGATCGAAGCAAATTTCAGCAGTTTAAAAACTGTTGCCTCCTGTATTTCCAGCTCAGACCTGCGGCTTCAGGGAGTGAATTTCAACGAGTAGGTCTGATTATCTCGCTCCTCCAAGGGGACCCTCAGACCTGGGCTTTTAGTCTTCCTCAGGATCATCCTGCCAGACAGACCGTGGGAGCCTTCTTTAATGCCTTGGGCCTCATCTACGATGATCCAGACCGTATGGCCACAGCAGAAACCAAGATTAGGACCATCCGGCAGGGACGCCGCACGGCTGAGGAATTTGCCACTGAATTTCGTTGCTGGGCCACCGATTGCCAGTGGAACGACCCCGCTCTTCGCAGTCAGTTCCGGGCAGGACTTTCGGAATCCCTCAAGGATGCTCTGGTTCAGTTCCCTTCTCCAGCTAATCTAGAGGAGCTAATGTTATTGGCCATTAAAACAGATCGTCGGCTGAGGGAACGACGTTCGGAACGAGACTCACTCCAGGTCACTTTCCCAGCGCATTCTTGTCCAGTACCTAAAACAGAGGAGGAACCTATGCAATTAGGTTCTTTCCGACTGTCTCGTCAGGAGAAGGATCGCCGACGCTCGATGGGTCTGTGCCTGTACTGTGGTGGTCGTGGTCACAAGGTCGAACTATGCCCTAATAAGGCTCCACCGTCGGGAAATGTGTAAACCAGACGGATTTGGAAGAGGTCCGTCTGGGAGTCCATTTAATCTCTTCCCAAAACTCCTTGATTATCCCCGCTCAGATAAAGATAGGAGCTCATTGCCTGGACACCACCGCATTTATCGATAGTGGCGCAGCAGGAAACTTCCTGGATATCGACATGGCACGACAATGGGGAGTAACCTGGAAGAATCTCCCCACTCCTATTATGGCCTGTGGTCTCGACGGTCAACCACTTTCTGGAGGTTGCATTACCAGATCCACAGCCGTCCTTCTTCTCACCATCGGGGTATGTCACTCTGAAGAAATTGAACTCCTCCTTATACATTGTCCGTCAGCTCCTCTCATCTTGGGTCACCCATGGCTCTCAAAACATAACCCGCAAATCGATTGGATGCAAGGGGATATCGTTCGTTGGAGTGAGTCCTGCGCCAGTCATTGTCTGACTCTACCGGTACGTAATGTCCAGATTCCACAGCATGCTCTTCCACCTCAGTATTCATCTTACCTTGATGTTTTCTCCAAGCAGTCCGCAGAGGTCTTACCACCCCACAGACCTTATGACTGCTCTATCAAGTTGGTTCCTGGGACCAAACTACCGAAGGGGCTGTTATAAAGGCACTGCACTCCGCTAACCATTCAGTAGTAAAAGTGCAACGGTGCTCAGGCTTGAAGAGGCAGTGTCTCTAATGTATACAAATGTAAATGCTCGGCACTCGTCGTCTTAAACAAAAAAAATCTCTTGAAAAGGTGCCAACATTTCATCTCCAATGAAAGGCACTCCGCTAACCATTCAGTAGTAAAAGTGCAACGGTGCTCAGGCTTGAAGAGGCAGTGTCTCTAATGTATACAAATGTAAATGCTCGGCACTCGTCGTCTTAAACAAAAAAAATCTCTTGAAAAGGTGGTATTCCAACATTTCAGATATTTATTATCTTTTTCTCAGGGACTAACAAGACCAGTAAATCAACAAGACATTTATAGAACTCACCCATGTGTGAAACCTTCCCCTCGGGGCTTCGTTCCACTCCCGGGCAACTTCCGGCGCCTGAATCATGACATCTACTTGGAAGCGTCCTGGAGTAGTCATGGAGACGCGTCCCAACAGTACCAACTACAAAGCAATGTGAAATAAAATAAGAGAAGGAAGAGACAGACTAGATCGTGTGTAGAAAAACTACTGTACCAATAAGACAAAATAACTATAGTACCAATAAGAACAAATAAAAAGCATTAAAGCAGGGTTAACATAAAAACATCAGACAAGAACAAATACGGACTAAAGGACATGTATATATCCAAAACCATATTGAGAACCTGGAGAAATATGCAGCATTATGTCCTAACTATATCTAAAAAATAAAGAATAAAAAAAAAATGCAAAGAACTTGGGGCCGGATGCAGAACTACGTCCGTCTTCCATATCACTGTGGTAAACAGTGATATCAGCAAGTTGCTGATCGATTTTCTCAATATAAATGCACCTGTCTTGGACCACCACAGAGCCCCCCTTGTCAGCAGGGCGTATCACTATTGAGGTGTTGTTAGCTAGGTCTTTAAGTGCTCGATATTCTTGAGTTGACATGTTTGGAACAGTGGTACTTCCCTCCATTTTTACAGTACCGCATCAGTTTATTAATTTTTTTGAAAAAAAAATGCAAAGAACTTGGGGCCGGATGCAGAACTACGTCCGTCTTCCATATCACTGTGGTAAACATGTTCGGAACAGTGGTACTTCCCTCCATTTTTACAGTACCGCATCAGTTTATTAATTTTTTTGATAGAGGAATTCATGGATGGGGGGGTCAAATGTTAATTTATTGTGGAACGTGGTTGATGTAGAAGGAGTCTCCTTGTCTGCAAAAAATTCACCTAAGTTGACGGCTGAATTTTGATGTATCTATTTTCCAGCTTAGGGGGTTAAATCTGTCTGTGGGCACGTAGGAAAGACCTTTATTTAACACAGATAGGTGCTCCTTTGTGAGCTGCTTAAAGGATAAATTGAATACTAGTTGTTCTTTGACCGTCCCCTGCCGCCTCTTGCATTTCCCCCCCAGCGCGTGCACCTCGGCCCCCGTGTCCTCTTTGGGTGCAGGTATTCACCCCTAAAGGGGGTTTCTGTTGTGGAACTTGTGTAGAGGAGATCTGTCCCAATGTCTGACTTTGTGACTGAGAGCTAGATAGGTTTGATTCCACAGTGTTGTCTGCGTGATCCTGTCCTTTTGTATGGTACATCGTTCAGCCACCTGTAGACTCTGAGCTCGGCATAATCTCTATTCACAATAGATCATTTATTCCTCTTAAAGCAATCAGATCATGCTTGTATTTATCAATGTCATTTTGCAGTTTAGAGACCCAGTTGGTAGTCTCTTTATTCAGGATCGAAATCCACCTGCAGCAAAAGTCCGGGTTCTCTCTCCCTATTGTGGGGATGTTTGTTTATACGAAATCCTCTTGGATTTTGTGTTCTCTATGGTAATCTGATAACGTGATTCCGTGGTAGAGAAAATCTAATTCCCTTCACTTAAGATTACACCACTTGCGATATAATTCTTCCTTACTTGCCTGGCCTCCATGGACAGCCAGGTTCTCTGAGAATCTAATTGACTCTGCTTCATCATCTGTAAAGGATAATGTGTACATAATAGAAAAGTTGTGTCTGCATATATATAATTTTATGTGCAATTTCTAATTGTAAAATTTGGGGGCAGATTTACTAAGCTGCCATAAGCCTGCCTTAAATAAATCGTGTGGATCAGCGGTCCGTATGTCCGCTGACCCGCACAAGTGTTGGAGCCCCCTCCCACATTGTACACTTCGCATGCTTTCCCCCATCCACTTTAGCAGGCGGAGGGGAAACACAGCCCATTTGCATGCTCCTATTGTAACCCTTGTGTAACATATGGAGAGCACAGCTTGCATGCGTAAGTGACCTGACATGCGCGGGTCTGGATCCGGCCTAGAGTTAGGTGCAGACTGATCCGCACCTAACTCTCCTCTGCTGATCCTCACCTAACTCTCCTGTCAAGTCCCCAAAACCATTCCCTGTTTTTAGATGCCATAGGTTACATTATCTTGCCGTGTGACTTTTACTCCTTAAGAAGAAAAATATGCACAGAGAATGGATCCTCCCTGACCATCCCAAGCTAATCTACATCCCTCTCCCCAACCAAATATCCCTAAATCCTCCCCAATACTGCCCTGGCACACCTTCTTCTGACTAACCTACTGCATGTGGTCTTTAAAGATGTACATAAGTGGTACATAGATTGTGTAAATGCATAGTAGGTCATTTTTTAAAAGACTGTACTTAATAAGCAGATGCTTCTTAAGTGTGAATAAAGTCCAGAGTGAGAATTACTATATTAGTTAATAATGAATCCTTACACCTCAGTGACCTGTGTTACTGGGTGAGTCTATATGCAAATCTTGAGACTTCCCTCACTGAGGTCCCTGATCCCTCAAAAGGTGTGAGTGGGGAAAGCCTGGTCAGCCACAGTAAAATTAAGAAGCACGGGTATGGGTGTCATGCAAATGCATTTAATAGGGAAAGGTCGACCTAAACATTGTCACCGGTGCAGTTCCCATCAACATTTAAGATCTGAGGACCTTATTCACAATTAAGAAGCTGTGGCTTCTTAAGTGTATGTGGTTATGGATAACCTCTTGAGTGGGCATGACCTAAGGCTGCTAAGTGTCTATGGTCTCTATTCCTTATGGGACAGGAAAGGCCTTTTAAGGAGGTTAAAGTCCTTCCTTTTTTCAGCCAGGGAGATAGTCTTTGAGGTGATTTTAACACTGTCACTAGGCCCAAAGACAGATGAGGCTCAGAGACTACCTTTGGTTATAACACACATTTTTATTTAGTACAGTCAGAGACAAGCCTGGTGGATGTGCACATTCACTATTCACCTGACCTCACTGGTTTTATCTTTTTTTTTTATAATTAAATGGTGGTCTACAATAGATATTCCTTCAGGGAATTCTTTCAAACCCAAGAAACATTTTTGGGAGGGAGTTGTGCACATTCACTATTCACCTGACCTCACTGGTTTTATCTTTTTTTTTTATAATTAAATGGTGGTCTACAATAGATATTTTTTTTGTTTAGGAGAGCAATTGAGTTTTTTGATCACGTTGGTCTTTGCACGGCCTTGTGTGCCTTGGAAACCCCTCAGAAAGGGTGGGGACTATGGTGCTTGAACTCTATGCTGTTAGAGGAGGAGGAGGTGAGATAGTCCTTCAGGGAATTCTTTCAAACCCAAGAAACATTTTTGGGAGGGAGTTCTGTGTGTCTGAGTGGTGAGGGTAACTCAAATTTTTTTCTTTTGTCTTGTAGCCGTGAGGAAGTTGATAAATAACAGCACTTACTAGTCCTTGACAAGAAAACTTTATTTCCTGATATCAGAGCTAGGGAGCGGTGGGGAAATCTCCTGGGTGAATGCTCAGATGAGAGACTGTCAGTATGGCTACTGTGAATCTTTGATTTTGGAATTGGATTATGGTAAATACAACTCACCTGACCCATTCAAGAACTGTAAGTAGGCAGTTATAAGTAAGGAGGGGGACACAGGGTCCTCCAGGAATCTCAAACAGGAATCCTGGGTGTCATCTACTCTAGACTCTTCTCTGAGCAGCCACTTATCCGAGATAAGACAACAATGCCACACAATCCCTGAGGGATAAGCCTGGTATTAGAAGTCTGCATAGTGCTCTTGATAGTCTTGGTGGTGATATAATGGTAGATGAGGTCAAGATGGCCATAGACACTGTGTCTACGAAGTGGCTCCAGCCCTTTTTCAAGATCTTTTCTGACATCCTGGCCCCTTACCTTGTGAAGCTGTATAATGAGTGCCTTGGCAAGGGCTTACTCCCTCTCTCCTTGAGGACATTTTTCCTCATATTGCTGTCTAAGGGAAAAGACCCATACAGAGTTGAGAACTGGTGTCCCATAGCTTTTTTCAATGTGGACCGCAAGATTCTGGCAAAAGTACTGTTTTACAGATTCTCGGCAGTTACAGAGCTGTTGCACTCTCCTTTTCAGCAATGTACCATAAAGGGCTGTAGAACCTTTAGTGCTGTCCTTAGCATCTGGAAGGCCACAGAACAGTGCCCTGCTAGGAGGCTTGGCAATATCTGTTACCATTGGATATATATATGGCCTTTGATCGGGTAAACAATGAGTATCTTTGAGCCCTCTTTAGATGATAGGGATTTCCAGAGTGTTGGTTAATTGGCTATAAATTATTTAGGGAATGGTGGAGAGCTTCCCTCTTGTGAATGGTTGGCTAATTCACGTCCCCTCTTGTATGTGTTTGCAATTGATTCCTTCATCCAAATGGCGACAGGCGGCACTTTAAGCAGAGTGCACCTGAGCCCAGAGATGCCATTGAAAATGGTAGTCTACGCGGATAATGCCACCCTCATTCTGTCTGATGTGGCAGAAGCGAACTTTGTGGCTGATGAAATCAGTACATACTCGGAAGCCAAAACTTACCTGCTTCCAGTCTTTTTCTACATTAGCTACATGTACATTTTACCAGAATAATTGTGGGCAAATGTATACACTGTTTCCTTCCAGATGTTCTGGGAGAATAGGTTGAATCTCAAGAGATTTGTGACATACAGGCT
>WWET01004536.1:73343-103915 GCA_011038615.1 Limnodynastes dumerilii | reverse complement strand
AAAAAGAATGAGGGGGGGGGGGGGGGTCAAGGCAACAGCCAAACCAGGCTGCCCATGAATATGTAAATAAACTCTGAGAGCTGATTAACAATGCTGCCGCAGAATCCTGACTGGTTTATAACCCTCTGTCTACAGCACTAAATTGCATTAGAGCAGAAAACACAGTCACAAGTCTTGATGTCTCTTAACAATGAGTGCGTTTTAAAATACAGAATACTCACATAAATTGCGGCTATTTAATGCATGTCCAAACTGCATTTTCTAATTAAAGCAATGTCCCAAAGCTCGTGTATGAGTCTTTAGGTGTGATAAACCAATACCCTAGTCCGGGAATCAAATGCATGGCCTCTGCGTTGTGAGACACAAGTGCTATTCACTGAGCCACTGCTGCCCTAGATGCAGACTATGCCATCTATCAATACAGGCAAACACATAAGGCACCAACTAAATTGCCTGAATTCAAACAGCTAAAATGAAAATCCATGAAAAAGTTGTCCTGTTTTGTCCTGCAGTGAAAAGCTACCATTGACTCAAATACCAGCTGTGTGCATTGCCAAGTCTGTATCCTCATGCTAAACCCAATAAAGTAAAGTAAAAATAAAACCTATATGGCAACATTCTGGCAATGAGGTTAGGCAACATCACCCCTCTGATAATCAGTCATCTGGTGCGGTCCGCACTTCCCGCACTCCACTTGTGACACCACCGTGCACAAGGATATTCTGTGTTGTTTTTCTATTCCTTATACCTGCTCCTTTAATTGCTGTCTATATGAAAGACTCATCATTGTATGAATATAAGGCTCAAGAAACCTTTTTTGAATTGGGATCAATATACAATTCCTAGCCGGATAGTTCAAAGCATCGGACTGTATAAAGGTATATATGACTTGAGACATCATGTTGTGAGTTTTACAGATAAAGATTGTTTTTTTTACCTGTTGGTTAAATTATCAGGAAAAGACTGCAGAAAACATGTTTGATTTATATGTTTCATAGTATGAATTTTCACTGTGTCATTTTTTCTATTCTCTCCAGTTATAGATAGAGGAATGTGGATATTCTATAACACTGTTTGACGTATCATCTATATTTATCTCACTTGAAACTGTTTAATTTCTCAATTATTATTTTCTTTCCTCAGTACTAATAGCACACTCATATAGGACCGCTATTTCATTGGTAAATTCTCCAAACTATTGTTTGAGGCTTCGGGGTTCTGTGGTGGTTACTCCCATTCTATTAGAGAGCATATCCAGTAGTCATGCAGTAGGTGTTAGTATTTTCCCAAAAAAACATACGGAAGAAGATGGCTGCATTTCTGGTGTGCTTGCCTGGGCCCAAGAAGAGGGCAAACTCTAGGGAATAGGTTCAGAAAGTCAGTGAGAGGCAAGACACTAATGGCCATATTCCTCTACTTTTCAGCAGTTATTTTTCAATGTTAAAGTCACTGTAACCGCGAGGTTCAAAGTGGATGGCTAGAGATGGGACTCCAAAACAGCTCCATTAAAACATGGCCACCCACCATTTTAACACTCCTTAAATTATTTTTATTTTTTTTATATCTTTTGCCAAAGAAGAATCCAACCAATCTATTCAGAATAAATGGAAAATATTCCCCTGAAACAACTCCAACGATGGTATCGCTGGTTTATTCCAGACCTGCAGAACAGATTTTTTGGCTGCCGTACTTACTGCTAAAATAATTTTCTGGTTGCCCTTGGTGAATTTAACATTTTGTGGGATAACTCCCAATATGGCCCATTCTGGGGTGAAAGGGATAGGTGTCACCAGATCATTCAGAGCATATTGATGTACTCTTACCAAAAACCAGCGAACTAAGGGGCAGCTCCATAGACAGTGATATATATCCGCACCCAACTCCCCGCATCTTGGACATTTATGTGCAGTGGTCGATCCCATCATAAAGTATCTATGCGGTGTATAGTACCTTCTATGGTATACATTTAAAAATAGCTCAGTATATCTACTTTCTGGTATCTGTTTACAAGATTGAGTTAACGTATGTCATTTTCAATGAAGGGAAATGTGGGAGCCAATTTGTCACTCCCGACCTTTCTGTTGTGTAGTCCAAAATATCTCTCAAATGGTTATAGTGAATAGTAATCGCTTTATATTGTGGAGGCTTGTTTGATAGTAATACATCTAATGGATTTTGCCAGTCTGCTTCGGTGAAGCCCCTGACAACCGACTCAACATAGTGTTGTGCCTGGTAATAAGCAAATGGGTAATCTCTTAAGATTTCAAACTTCTCAATAGCTTGAGCAAAGGTAAGCATTTTTTTGTGTGTTTATTCACCAGGTTCACTATAGAGGTTGAAAACAACAAAAAGGTATAAGGGTATCGGCACTCAGGATGTAAGCATAGAGAATATTCAATATCTCCAAACCTGTAAAGGTAAAAATAGATGTTCAATAGAGAATCCTATATAATGAGTCCTATTAATATAGAGATTTTCTCAGTCCAAAACAGGTAATCACAAGAATACTAAATAGCACCAGTGATTATTCAAAGCGCTTTCCTCTCTATCTTAAACCACTATATATCTATATATGGTATGGAGGAATATGCAGTGAGCGCAGAGATTGACTGCAACAAAGTAGCAGAAAGGAAGTCAATGTTATTGGTAACCTAGTAACAGATGACAGATACAAGATTCAGCCACTGCTATAGTCACATATATGAAGTTATATAAGTCCTTATGAATCCAGGACACTGAGGAGCCTGAGCAAGAAAGACTTGGCAAAATTGCCTGGCTTACAGTTCAGATGATATTCACCGATGTAGCCGCGCTCCACGCGCCTCTGTAGCCGTCGGTCTGCACGCTGAGAGGTCTGACCGCCGTAGCTCGTGTGCTCTCTAACAAGTGCCGCTGACAGCTGGTACAAAGCCTCTTTCTGAGGTGCGGGATGTGTTCCACTTGACTCAGAAACCGGATGATCAGCGAGGAATGGAAGACATAAGGGAACAAGCACTCATAGTGCAACTCAATTTTATTGATAATAAAAGTATAAAAATTGAGATATACTCACAAAGTAGAAATGACAATCACAATGGATTTGTCAAAAAAGCGCATATAGCACAAAGTTGTGCCTAATATGTCCAATCAATATGGGTTACAGTTCATCAATGGTAGTATAGATCCATAATGTACAGTGCATGCAAATACAACTGTATGTAGGTACTATCCAGCACCACCAATGCATTTCAATCACATACAGTGATCTTTCTCAAGGCAGTTTTGATGAATAAGGTGCTAGGTAGTTTATATAGGCATAAGGATCCTCCCAACTCCCACTATTGGTTAAAATATTTTGATATATTATTGGTCCGTATGGGAACTATAGGTAAAACGTGCAAAGATATAAGAATGATAAAATCAATAAGTGATCAAAAATATACACATATCTAAAAAGTATGGACAATAAATAAAAAGTGAGCTATGATATTATAAAAACCATTTGGTTTCGAATTCAGCATTTAGGCCTGCAGGGGCCATAGTTTTCATTTTAAAAATCCATTGCATTTCTAATTTTGCAACCTTACTTATACTGTACATATTTCTCCATGATGGATTAGTTTTTTCTCTTCCAATAACTTTTGTCAGATCTGAAGAATTACAGTTATGTTTCTCCTTGAAATTTGCTGAAACACTATGTGTGGGGAAGCCTTTTTGGATGTTTCTCACATGCTCTGCCCATCTAATTTTTAGTGGGCGGGTGGTTCTCCCAATATATTGATACCCACACTTACATTCAAGGAGATAGACCACATTTTTAGTAGTACACGTAATGAATTGGTCTATATTGAAAATTTGTCCACTATGGGAAGATTGAAAAGTACTAATCTTCATAGGTTGTGTAGTGTGTGTGCGGCACATTAAACAAGTGCCGCACCTATAAAAACCTTTAGAAGTTATTGTACTAAGTTTCTGATGATTATCAATTTTTTGGTCTTGCACTTTAACAATTTGTTATTACTACATACTTTTGGGCAAAGTAGTACCCAAATTGTTTGCTTTTGTTTAAATAAATTTGGGAATAGCAGGAATAACTTCTTTCAACACGGGGTCTGATGTGAGGAGATGCCAATTTTTCTTTATTTTTTTTTCTATAGATTTTTATTGGGTATTGTATTGTGAAACATATGATAAGGTAAAGCTATTCTCCTCGTTTTCTGCCGCTATTTTCTTTTTAGGGAGCAAAAGTGAAGGACATTCCACAGTAGTCACTTCTTTAATAATCCTATTAAGTGTGTATTCTTCATAACCCATAGCTAAGAACATGTCTTTTAAGGTAGCTGCCTGTTTTTCATATTCCACGACCTCCGTGCAGTTACGCCTTAACCGTAGGAATTGTCCTTTGGGGACGTTGCCTATCCAGTTTTTATAGTGGCAGCTGTCCGTTCTAATGTATGAATTAGAGTCTGTGGGCCTAATGAAATTTTTTACTTTGATGACCTTATTATCTATGAGTCTCAAGCAGTTAAACGCCTAAAAGAAAATCCAGACATTATAATAAAACCAGCCGACGAAGGGGGGGACTCGTCATTATGAACGCGGCGGATTATGAACAAGAGGCTTTGCGCCAACTGCAAGATAAGGACACATACGTCCCCCTAAAAGGTGACCCAACACAAAGGATCCTAAAGGAATACAAAATCCTTATAAAAAAACATTTTGAAGCAGGCACTTATAATAAGGATGTGTATGACTTTTTGGATGTAGAATCCCCCACAATACCTGTACTTTATTTATTTCCCAAAGTACATAAGAGCCAGATTAGTCCACCAGGGAGACCAATTGTGGCAGGGATCAATTCTGTTACATCCAAACTATCAGAATACCTTGATTCCATCCTACAACCTATAGTCATTAGTACTACATCATACTTAGTATATCATAAGTATACTAGTATATCATAAGGATACAGTGGCCACTATCAACAATTTAGAAAACATCTGTTCTAATGGGGATACCTTTTTAGTCACAGCGGATGTTTCCTCCCTCTACACCATAATTAGACATGTGGATGGTGTAGAGGGAGTGAAAAGGTTCTTACGAGAAACGTCCGAAGCCACCAGTACTTTTGTAGAGGAAGCTTTATATTTCATTTAAAAAAATAATTACTTCTTCTTCAAAGATCGCTTCTACTTGCAGAACACTGGGACGGCGATGGGGGCCAAAGTGGCCCCCAGCTATACAAATCTTTTTCTGGCCACTTGGGAGTTAGACACCATATGGAACGATCCTCAATTGCAACCTTACCTGGTAAAATATTTTAGATATATCTAAAATTGGTAGAGTTTTGTGAGAGGCTCAATAATAACAACAGGAATATTAAACTTACCTTTGATATAAGCCAGGAAAAAGTAAACTTTCTGGACCTTACCCTATATATAGATAATAAGGTCATCAAAGTAAAAAATTTCATTAAGCCCACAGACTCTAATTCATACATTAGAAAGGACAGCTGCCACCATAAAAACTGGATAGGCAACGTCCCCAAAGACAATTCCTACGGTTAAGGCGTAACTGCACGGAGGTCTTGGAATATGAACAACAGGCAGCTACCTTAAAAGACATGTTCTTAGCTATGGGTCATGAAGAAAACACACTTAATAGGATTATTAAAGAAGTGACTACTGTGGAACGTCCTTCATTTTTGCTCCCTAAAAAGAAAATAGCGGCAGAAAATGAGGAGAATAGCTTTACCTTATCATGTGTTTCACAATACAATACCCAATATAAATCTATAGAAAAAATAATAAAGAAAAATTGGCATCTCCTCACATCAGACCCCGTGTTGAAAGAAGTTATTCCTGCTATTCATTTGACTCTGCATTTTTCTGCAGGAGCCAAAGGGACCCCCATTCGTTGCTGGGGTTATAACCCAACATTATTATTATAGTCAACAACAACTGAATTTTAACCAAGCATTTAAACCACATTTCAGTAATTATGTTTACTTTAACGGTCTCCTAGTGAGAACGTCCCGGACCCTTTTGTTCATAACCATTTAATGAACTCAACTGCTTATCAATCTATTTCATTGTTCACTCTGGGAACCGTGAAGCTATGAATGATTAGGTGACCTTTGTGGGTTACAAGGACCCAAGAAATGTTCTTTTGCTTTAGCCGGATCCGTGAAGATCAACTCTTTACCATTTTCAGTAACTTTGAGTTTCGCAGGATACAGGAGGGCGAATCTTTGATTTTGCTCCACTAAGTGTGTGCATACCGGGGAAAATTCCTGGAAGATTAGGATGCGGTTATCGTCAATAGTTAAATTGGATGCCTTCTTGTAAGATATTAGAATTGTTTCCTTAGCAGGATAGTGCAGGAACTTTGCGATCACCGGACGGGTTTTTGGTCTGTCACCTTGTCTTTCAGGACCAATGCGATACAATCTCTCTATTTGAGGGTTAGGTAAAGTGTCCAGTAGACCCAATGCCACAGGTATTTTTTTACTCAGGTAATCTGTTAATTGTTGACCTTTGATGAACTCTGGTATGCCCACGAAGCGCAAATTGCTCCTGTGACTCCGATTCTCCAGGTCCTCCAATTTGTCAGTCATATCAATAATTTTTCTGGATTGGGAGTCGATGGTATCCTGCAGAGTGTGGATGATATCTTCTGAGTCACCCGTGCGTTGTTCCAACCCCACAATTCTAGAGGTGTTAGCTTCAGTTTTTGCGAGAGATGCATCCATTGCTGCCTGCAGATGGTCAAACCTCTTATCTATATGAGCTAATTCCTTCACCCAATCAGTAAAGCTTCTGGATGGGATTATTTCTGAAGAATCATTAGAGTCCTCTGATGGTGGTGGATCTTGTGATTTTAGGGATGGTGGTTGAACAGACGCACGTCTGGTAGCAGTTGATTTATTCCTTCCCCCCATATTTGATACTGGTGTAGTGGAACGAGAAGCTTGTGATTTGTCTCGAAATTTGTCTATACTCAGGTCTCATTCACCCTGTGAAGTGATTGTGGTCCGTGTGAGATAATTAAATTATACTGATTCGTGTATATGTCGGGGTCGTCCCCCAGGAGACTCCAATCAATTCATCACTTCATGCTTTGTGGCTAATAATGCTTATTTGCTGTGGATTAATAAGTAGAATAAAGTAATTTAGCCATATACTTGACTGCTTTTCACTTCATGTTAGTGAGGAGTATGCAGCTCAACTCCTTTTCAATTTTAACTGTTATATCCCTCAATGAAATAGTTGGGCGGTCGTACCAGGTATTTTGTGAATTGACAGCAGATATGATGCTTTTTAAAGGATGCTGTATAACTATGAATCTTGGTTACTTGTGCAGTGACCTAAGTAGCGCTCAAAGTGGCAGTGAGATGGTTCCCAGTGCCGCTATTTATGTAGGAGAGTAATACTGGTTGTGGGTGTGAAGAGTCTGAATCTTGCTCCACTGATGTTTATTTTTTTATAGGTTGCCTTTTTTCAGATGGCTTGCACAGTGGCAAGTGGGATACTCAAAATGGCGGTGAGAGAGTCCTAAAGTATCTCCCAGTACTTCCACTTGTATAGGAAAAAGATGCTAGCTTTAGGTGTAACAGGCCTAAGCGTTATTCTGATTTTAGTTTGTTTTAAAATTTATGGTGTTTTCTCCTGTGGAGAGTTCTTGTATTGTCCAATGTAACACACAAAATGGCAATGAAAGTGGTCTGGAGTATCTCCCAATACCGCTATGATTAAAGGTGTTAAATTTAGGTGCTGAGGGTACGAGCTTTATTCCTAGCACGGCAGCCTTGATCACTTGTCAACTCACATACCGGGCTCCCTGCCGTGAACTCCACTCCCGCTGCACCCTTTGCTCTGACAGTCCTCTGGGCATTGTTCACTCCTATGTCTTCACTCTCCCGCAGTTCCGGACTTGTCTCCTGCTGTCTTGCGTTGCGCATCTCTGCCTCTCTCCGACTTGCCAGGGAAACCCGAGAATTTCCCAGCCACCGTGGTGCTGTAGGTCCCTGTCAGTAATGGCCCTGATCCCTCTCCACTAAGCACTCTTTTCCCGCCAAACAGCCTTGTTCTTCTGAGGCAGACTCCGGAGCTGAGAATGGCTCTTCCCCACTCTACCAACCCACTCTTGTCTTCCTACTTGGTAGCAGGTATTTATGGTTACAGCTTTCAGCCGTTGCCCACTATTTATTGTTGCCTCTTTTACTTGTCCTCCAGCTGTCATTCTACAATGGCCTCTCTGTCCGGCCGAACACCACGTGGCAATGGCTGCTGGGTACTCCCGAACCTCTTCTTACCATCCTGATCAAGATACCACGGGGATTTATCGCTGCTGCCGGGGTCCGACTCTGGCCGCCGCTATGGAGGTTCTCCTGGTACTCTGTGTAAGATGGCGGCCTCACTGCATGGTCTGCATCATAGAGCTAGACTCCAGTGTTTTGTGTCCTGGGGAGCCAGATTCAGCTTCCACTTGCCCAGGAGTATTTCCGTTATAGGCAGTGAGATCTCTTTCACTTTAAAATCGGCAATCTGCCAATGTTATAGGAGGTTTTCACCTTGCTGGCGGGGAGCTCAACTAAAATGCGTCCACACTCGTTGAGACGTTCACCAGAAGCCCCCCACTCCTTAAATTTTAAATTAATATTATATTTTATTTTACCACCAGTTATAGTAGTCAGTCTTAGTAGAAACAAATCACTAAAGCAGTGAGAATATAGCCTTGGTTCTCGGCCATTGTGATGTCCCCGGCAATACCAGCTTTATGACAGTTGCAGATAAAAATGTGTGTGGGCAGCTTATAAATCACTGGCTGTATAGAGGAGTGGAATTATAAGATTCATACATTTATAATGCATTCTGAAGCTACATCCCCATAGGGTGGTGCTCGCTACAATATTTGCAATGCACCTGTGACTTCAGACCAGCAACTGCTGTAGCACATGTGAGTATCTTCAACTACAGGTATATTGTACAGCTGTATGACAGCACACAATTTAATCTCTGTACAAAAATGTTGCTGTTTCTTCAAAAATAAAATAAATATAATATTAGTTTCAGATATTTGAAAAGTTTGGAAATGTTATTTCTGTGATATCAATTTCTATCTAAATCTGCACAATTTCTTTTATTTTTCTTGGATAGTATAGATAAAAAATATCAGCTTCACAACATTAATAAATCACAAAACAGTAGTTTAACAACTTCTACAAAAGGCATTTTAGAAAAGTGATATGAGTAATTATTATTTTAATGTAATGTTAAATCTGGTAAGGCTGCTGCCCTTGAGCCTTCTCAACTTAAAAGACTTGAAGAATAGAATATATTAAAGTACTTTTATCACTTAATTTACTTGCATGGCATGCTTAATTAATCAAAAAGCACATGCTCACCATAGTGTTTGCTATTTATTTTTGTGAAGTGCATAAAAAAATTATCCATCCCCATATTATGGTGTATTTATTGTGCCTTATTGCAATCACCTACTATAGTAATGTGTTTTCATTACCGTCCCTATTCAAGAAATGTCACAATGACTAATATACCCAGAAATGATCTCAATATCCTTTTTTTTTCTATTACAACATATGGAGAATGACAATACATTAGGGAAATGATTCTGACTGGGATGAAAATACCCTTCTATCACACAGCTGATAAATTTTATCTTGCTCTGTGTGGTTACATACTTCTTTATAATAATAAATACCATTTCATCAAAACACCAACATTGTGCTACTTGCAATAATATTCCTTAGTATTATAAGTCTCATAATTTAGTCAATAAAGCCAGAAATGACATCAACAAACAAAAAAGTTTTGCATACAAGTGAAATTCAAAGGGATTCAAAGGGAATCATAACAGGATTAGAAAATAGCAGTGATTTTTTTATAGCAGAAATGAAAATCACATAAAGCATACATTTTAAAACATTTATAGGGGGATACAGGGGGATGTCTGAGACTCTGTAGGGGGAGGATGTTGGCTTCATACAAGTAGTGTTGGAATCCACTGGTTGCCTAGTAACATTTATAAGGATCAGAGTTTAAATTCCATCCACTGCTGCCACAATGTAGTAAATCTGGTATGCTTCTATAGGGTGGTGAATGGGATTTTCTCCATGTCCATATAAAAATCAAGTTTGAAATACCAGTCTTTTATGGAGGAGTGAGTATTTCCATTTGGTAGGGATAACCACTTTGGGCCTGATCCAGAACTACGCTTCAGAGTGAATTTACGCGTGGCGGACACGTAAAATCGCGTATTTGTAAGTACTGCGCACGCGCACCATAGAAAATACGGCCCGCACGACAGAGGGGAGTGACAGGGGGTGTGCACTCCCCTCTGTCTCGCGTAATTTCAGACCCCCGCGCGCACGGAAAGCACGCGGGGGTCTGGATCTGGTCCCCTATTACTAAGAAAGGCAGTGGCCATGTGGGTCACCACCATCCATAATGGGCAAATAGTGGGACAACTTTAACATATATGGATTTGTTCTCCCACCATGGAAGTACATCGACAATGGCTGATATTTATTTGACATTCCTAGAAGCATCACCCTAAGTAGAAATGAGGTTCACCTATACCAGCGGTAAGTACTGTCACAATCCACCACTCCCTGCAGTTCTGTGGATCACCAAATGATTCACCAGTGTCCAGAGGTGCTGCTGTGCTGGATCGTGGGCCAGGTGCCTGGAATTACCCAGCTCATTATCCTGGAAAATATCCAGTTTGCACTATACATAATTGTGGTTAATTATTGTCCTTTTTATTGTTACATTGCATGCTGTTTGCTGGATTCACTTAGTCTGTCTCTGCCTGTGTTCACTGGATCACAGATCGCAGCTTGTCTCTGTATGTGCTTACTAATCACAGATCTCAACCTCTCCAGTCTGTCTGCTGAACAACAGTATCCAGATTTGTCTGCTTGTCCACAGTATCCAGCCTGTGTCTGCTCAACCACAGCATCCAACATATCTGCTCTGATTACCATACTGCTGCAGTCATCTGCCTGTGTAACCTCATTGGGCCTGAACCTGAACTACGGCTGCCGCCATGGTTACGGCGGCCGTATGCGTAAGATCAGCAGTTTTGCCAATCTGCACATGTGAAACCCGATCCTTAGGATTGGGCGTCCCTAACTGTTGCGTAGTTACGGTTGAGGGGGCGTTCCTTGCTGCAACTACGCAACAGTTACCAAAGGAAGACGGGGGGAGGTAAGGAAATGAGGGTGGAAGGGCGGGTTTGGGCAGTTACGCTCCTGTGGCCGGCATAACTTCACACTGTCACACCGGCTGAAGTTACGGTAGCCTTCAACCGGTGTAACAGTGTGTAATTATGATGGCCACAGGGAGAGTGTCGGGGGGAGTGCATGAAAGGGCGGGTGTGGGGGGGGGGGGGCATGCCGTACAAGCGCACAGCGCATCGGCGGAAGTTTGGATCAGGCCCATTGTCTCTGTGTATTTATCTGTGGACTATTTTTCGTTTTCATTTTTTTCCTTATACTATTATTTATCAGAGCACTTCTTGGACCAATGCACATTAGCCCATGCATTATCCTGTTTTTTCCTTGAGCGTAACTATTTACAGAATCCTTGTACTTATTATTTTACAATAAACATTCATTATGAGACCCTCAGTGACTTCTAGACAGGTCAGAAATCCTAGAACAAGACAAGTATATTGTATTGTGTTTCTAGGCCAGTGGTGCTTTGTGAGGAGGGCATAGGTATAAATAAATATTTTTGATCACAATGAGCTGGATCCAGACTAAAGTAAATGCTTGAAATGAGTTACTCCTGGGCAAAACCATGTTGATTGCAGGGGACTCAAGTTAATTGTATTCTTTGCATGCAGGCATATATCCTTGAATTGCTTACAGCACACAGATACTGACCAGCTTTACTATTACACTGTTATTTAGACTTGGGATAGGAAACATCACCTCTCAACTCTAATACTGTTTGCAACAGATGAAATATGACTCCCCTGCAATCAACATGGTTTAGCCCAGGAGTAACTAATTTCAAGCACTTACTTAAGTCTGGATACAGCCCAATGGGCCTGATCCAGACCTACGCATGAGAGCGGAGCGTATTATCGCTCCAGCGTAAAAACTTTCACTCCCACGTCACTCCTCTTACCTTTACCTCCGTACACCGGCTGAACCCTACCTTAACTTTTCCCGGCGTCGGTACGAATTTTCGTAGCGATGCGCTGATCGTACCAGACTAAGCACGCCCATACTGTACAATTTAAATGGCTCCCCCAGCCTACATTCCCTAACTCCAGCGTCCGTACTAACTTCGTAATATAAACACGCCCCGTCGTCGGAAAAAACGCAAAGAATACGGACGCCTAAATCGCCGCCACGAAAAGGTCTTTGGTACGACCGGAAGTTGTCACTTTGCACATGCGCAGTGCGTTTTTTCCGCCGAATTTACGCTTACGACCAGCGTATGATTGCTTGTGAGCGTAGGTCTGGATCAGGCCCAATATCTCCATGCTAGTCTCCCCCTATGGACTACAGAATATGCATGACAAAGGCATTAAATCATTATTAGAGGAGGTGCTAATCATAATCGGTCAATGTATATTCCAATGGAATTTGCAATGACTAGAAAAAAAAAAAAGAATTGATTTTCATTAAGCTGCAGATGAAAGTATTAAAATGTCCATTGACCAAATATTCAGAAGACAGTTCTTCAACATTTTTAGACACACTGAATACACAACAGAAGTGGCTCTGTAAATCTGATGGTTTATGATGGTGATATGCAAAACTGTGCTACTGATTTGGTATTAAAGTACTGTAATGATCTTAATGCAAGTAAAATAGTGACAGTGAATTTGAAAGCGTTTCAAGTTCCAAGAAGGGACCATACTCCCAGATTGCAATATTGCAACAACTCTGGCCATTCTAAAACAAACACATCAGTGGGGCCTGCACGATACATATCCTAATAATGATATTTATCAATGAATATTCTGGAGTATTTTGGTCACAGTAGTTCCTTTAAACAGCAGTTTAGCAAACTAAAGAATGTGAATAACTACTTGAGGGTTTAACAACATCAAATTTGACCATTCTTTCAATTGACCACAAACTGGCAAGTACTATTAACTTTGATACGGTGATAGAAGATTTTGCTAGCGTGAAGGCAAAAGAGGAGCCAATTTCATATAATTATTTTGCTAAATTATAATGTTTATTAATTGTACAGTTTTCACAGGTTTTTTTGTTACAATTTGTTTCAGTGACATTTATTTTAATAAAGAAATTGCTTGATTATGACCATTGTATATAGCTGCTATATTTCAAATTGATCTATAAGAAATTATAGACTTGTTCTGGGGAAGAAGTGGCTCTTACAATGTTCTAGCCATGCCCACATGGAAAGATGGTCACACCCCCAGGGGATGCCAGTGTCCTTTTTCGCACAGGATGCTAAAATGTCTATTTATTGTCCCTGTTGGAAACACATGTTAATTGTTACACACTGTCAGTCAGGCCATGGCAACGTGTAAACCTGTTTTTTACTATGTGTATAGCCATGCTCCAGTCAGCCTGGAGGTTTGTACTGATCTGACAGCTGATTGGACTTTTAAATAGCCAGCAGCGTGTGTCCAATTTTGCCAGTTATAGCTCTGGTCTCCTACATCTTGCCTGCTAATTTCTCTGTGCGCTTGCCTGGTGCATTTGTGGCTCTTGTCGGTCCTTGACTGTCTCTCTGTCTTCCTCATTGTGCTCCCTCCGCATACCTTGCCTCCTGCAGTCCTTCCTTCTGGTTCCTGGCTTTTACTGTCTGTGTTCCCTTATCAGTTGTGTCCTCGAGTCTGTGTATAGCAGTTGCAGCTTGCTGCACTCTCTTTCTAACACACCTGACTGTCAATATATCTCTTAAGCTTTGCCTATTCCTCCTGGCTGCTGTAGCCTGCCCTCTGGCTTTTGCCTCTGTCATTACCTGATTGGTAAATTGTTGGTAAGGCCTTATCTCAAATATTGAACACAGGCACCACTCCATAAAAAAGACATTCTGGAACTAGAAAGAGTTCAGAAGGGCGACAAAATTGATAAAGGGTATGGAGTCATTGAGCTATGAGGAACGGCTAGCCAGCTTAGGCATGTTTATTTTTAAAAAAAAGGCATCTAAGAGGAGATATGATTAGTATATACAAATACATAAAGGATCATTATAAAGAACTTTCATGGGAACTCTTTACCCCAAGGACTGTATACAGGACACGGGGTCACCCACTAAGGTTAGAGCAGAGGAAGAATTCTTTACAGTAAGGGCAGTCAAGATATGAAATTCACTGCCAGGGAAGGATGTGATGGCAGATTTACTTGTTATGTTAGGAAAAGGTTAGACAAATTTTTTGCAGAAAAGGGCATCCATGGTTACCAGGACCACTAACTAAAATGAAGGACAGTAGTGGAGCCAGGGAATAATAGGACTGTCATCTTTGGTTAGCATGGATTATTTCAGATCGAAACAGATAGGAGGTTGCTTCATCTGGTTAAATTTTAATTATAAAGACAGGGATCACAGGATATTCATAATGGGTTGAACTTGATGGACTGGTGTCTTTTTTCAACCTCAACAACTATATTACTATGTATTTGTTATTATCTGCTCTATGACTCTTCAGCTCTGCATTCTGAGTCATTTGATCTTGCTATATACGTGCAAGTGCGTGTGGGTATCATTGTGTGATGAAGGTTCACTTGGACAGGTTACCACTGGGTGTAATCATTGTGGACCATGACCTGCTAAGTGTCTGCAGCCAAGCCTGTCCCTACCATCAGGGGCCCCAGTGAAAATAGTGTAGATAGATTACAGGACCTGGTGTGCCATCCTCATAACAATAATAAGCATGAAAAGTTGTTTGAAAATGTTCTTCTTAATATTATTTCTGATAAATCAGTAGGAGTTGATAAACCAAGTTGTATTAGTTTCATTATAATTTACAAACAAGATTGTTCACTGACCTTAATTGGCTCTCACTTTGTTGTTTACCAAAACATTAAGAAACAAGTAGTTTATATGAGCAGTGTTATTTTATCAGTGTTACAAACAATGTAAGTGTAAAAATCTTTATAGAGACACTCAAAGTTAGACTGCATTTAGTACCTTCCTCTGTGAGCATTCTTCATTGTCATATATTGTAAAGTGTATTCTTTTATATAGCTATAAATGATCATTAAAAATAAATAACAGCTCTGTCATGACTAGAGTGAGCTCTGAGTGCATCTAATGTATCTCTACTGGCAGACATCCATTGATAACAAGACTAGCATTAATCACAATTATCAATGGCTCTAACAGTTTTCAGTGACACTATACAACACATGGGGCCAAATTTACTAAACTGCGGGAAAGGAAAATTGGAGATGTTGCCCATACCAACCAATCAGAATCTAACTGCCATTTTCTAGTATGTAATAGGAAAATGAGAGCTAAAATCTGATTGGTTTCGATGTGTAGCATCTCCACTTTTCCTTTCCCACAGCTTAGTAAATCTGGTCCATGGAATTTTAAAATAGCATTATACAATAAGTATAAAGTATATGTAAATAACTGACAATAAACTAAAATAAGGGTAAACAAAGGAATGTATGAAATGAATCCTCAGCACTGTTTCTGTACTTTTCACTACAGCCAACTTAGGATCCAGATTTCATAATGTTAAGCCACTTATGCACACACGCATGCACACTCCAGATATTATACTAGTGTTATGTTAGTAACACTAGCGTGCCTAGCATTGCTCGGTACTCAGTTCTGTATGATTCAATTTTTTAAGAAATTGGCTGTGCTTCCCCTCCGTCAGCTAAAGTGGGCGGGAGAAGCATGGTAATTGTACAGTGTGGGAGGGGTATCCTACACTTGGGGGTAATAGCCGTTCCGCACGGATCTGTGTCCAGACGGACGCAGATCTGTGTGGGGACGTTCAGGTAGGGTTCTGGGCATGTACAGTATTTCTAAAGAAATAGTTAAATCACAGACGTTATCATTTTAACATAAATAATTAGGTCTAAATAAAAAAATGTAGATTTGGATAAATAAAAAAATATATAATAAATTGACCTAAATTGTTTGCATGTGCTAGATATATTTGCTGTACTTCTCACATAAAGTTCTTTTATAATTGTGGAATATGGTAGGGGTCAGGCAGATATGTTGCACTCATTGCTAACTAGAACTTAGCCTCGAGTGCCTAAGCTCTAGTATTGCTCATAAATAGACATTTAATTTATCTAGATAAAACTATTTATATTAGATGGTAGAGAAAAGAAGAGGGACAGTTAGTTTTACAAGAAGCCATGCAGTCTTCCTGATACTGCCAAATTCTCTAATGAGAGATGTTGAAAAAGACATCACTATACATGTAATGGGATATAATATGCACCTTGCGGCTGACCTTTTGTGAGAAAGTGCATTTCTTGGAACAATGTGATACACATTTCCAGACATGTATGCATTAGAGATAATACTAAAATAAAACAGAAAAATTATAAAAAATCAGAAGCTCTGAACCATTGTATTTGTTAAAAAACAAATTAAATTTAATTGGAGCAGATAAAATATGAATAACGACAGCTGATTTATGCAAGCTGTGTGCATAAACAAAGTTTTGCGAATGCACTACGCATATGTGTGCCACATGTTACGCGTTACACATATGGAACTGGTTTCCCTCAGAGTTCCGTACATACAGGTGTGACAGCTGGTCTCTAGCCTTTGAACTTTTGGCTATTCATTCCAGCGATTGTTGAGTGTGCCCCAGTCCTCTCCGGGTAAGGTTCGCCACTGTGAGTGGCCCTTTTTCGAATATTTATATCCTTGGCCAGTATGGGAAAAATGCAAGCGCAGCATGTCTGGAATGCTTAGCATGGCTGCGCTGATAGAACTACATGCTCAGCACTGCTGAGCTTTGTAGTAATATCAGCATCAGCATGTTAAGCCTTCTAACATGCTGCGCTGACTCCGGTGCCGAAAAAAAAAATAGAGTGTGAAAAAAACATACATAAATACATTGACATACATGTGTGTATTAAAAAACTATTTACAATGGATTATATTGCCCCCTACTCTGTAAAATTACCTCCCGGTGGCCACCATGTTTTGTACTAAATGTGTTGTAATGTACTTTGTGTTGCATAAGTGAAATAAAAGATTTTTAGACTAACCGTTAAGCTGTCATCATGCTTAGGACGAGTTGCTTAAAGTTTCTTCTTTCTTTGCAGGTAATCTTCTCCAGTTGCTTGAAGAATCTTGTCCGGTTGATTGAAGATGCTGATTTGGTCCTTCCTTCTTTTCTTCGGCCTCTTCTGGCACTTGCCATGGCAACAGGCTCCTTCCTCTTCATGGCCGCCACTACTAATGACCATTCGGTCACTAGAGGGCAGCTTTTTATAGAAAATATGATGTCCTTTACATTAGGGTGCTCTAGTGAGCGCTCTAGTATTTATGACGTCATCGTTACTATAAAAGGCTGCCCTCTAGTGTCCGAATGGTCATTAGTAGCAGTGGCTATGAAGAGGAAGGAGCCTGTCGCCGTGGCAAGTGCCAGAAGAGGCTGAAGAAATTCTGAAGAAATTCTAAAATAATGGCAACGTCTGGTTGACAACGCTTCTTGTTTTTAGCCCAGAAGCAGAATCTTTTCCAAATCGCTTTAAAAAAATCGACCTTTGTAATCGACCCCTAAGTCTCTAATTACATAAGCCTCTGCTATTTATCTTGCTATTGAGGACTTCGATGCTGGTCCCCCTTTATTTTTTTCCTTCCGTTAAGACGAACAAGTGCTTTGTCTTTCTAATTGACGTTGCTCTGTCAATATATATCTTTAGTGCTCTCACTAGGTCTAGGGAATGCAGCCTTTTTTCCTTCTCATTCTTTGGTTTGGAACACAAAGAGAGTAAGACCACCTCTTGATTTAAATGAAAAGTCCAAACCACCTTGGGGAAGAAGGTTGGATTGGTCCGCAGGACAATTTTGTCCTCAAAGAAGTTCAAAGATGGGGGCTCCGCCCATAGGGCTTGGATTTCTGAAACCCTCATTGCCGACGTGATCGCCACCGGGAAGGCCACTTTCCATGTCAAGAACTTTAACTATACCTCTTCCAGTGGCTCAAACGGGGAGGCTGTTAGCACATCCAGAACCATATTGAGATGGGGTGCAATTGGACTTCTGAATCTTGGGTTAATTCTCGACGCTGCTTGGAAGAACCTAACAATATATTTATCTCTTGCCAAGTCCATTCCTAGGATTGCTGATAATGCCGATGGGGTAGCTCCAGAGCTACGCCTCTAATACATTTCCTAGCATAGTGTATTTAAGCGAGCGTAACTTCTAAGCACTCGCCTAGTCACTCCCCTTGCATGTATGTACTTTGGCCATTTTACGCTTTCCAAACCGTACCTTAACTTTTGTTAGTGTAACCGGTCACATATGTAGAGCACTCGCGTAGTTACGCCGCTAAGCACACCCACACTGTACGATTTAAATACCTCACCCCACCTTCAAAGGGTAATTACAGGAGACGTATGTTTGGCACGCCCCAACGTAATGAGATACGCTTCTTGTTTTTAGCCCAGAATCAGAATCTTTTCCATACTGTATAATATATAGCAGAGGTTGGATCATTCTATTTGAAAACGCCTTACGTTCTAGGGTTGCCCTTTCAGCAGCCAAGCCATCAGTCTGAGAGAGGCTGGGCTTTGGTGGACTATTTGACCTTGCAACAGCATATCCACTTCTACTGGCAAAGTCCAGGGCTGGTCTATTTACAGCTGCAGTAGTTTGTGGAACCAGGGCCAGAAGGGCAGAACTGCAATTACTACTGCTGGTTCCCTCTACAGCTTCCTGAGGACACGTGGAATCATAACAATCGGCAGAAACATATAAGCTGATTGGAAGTCCCAGGGGGTTGAGAGTGCATCCGTCGCCCAGGCTTGAGGGTCTCTAAACCTGGAAATGTACTTTCCTACCCTCTTGTTGTCCTTTGAAGCCATCAAATCGATCTGGGGAATTCCCCATCTCTGACTGAGCCATTTGAAGATCTTGGTACTGAGCTGCCATTCTGTGTGTTGAATCGTGTGAGAAGGTCCTTGGTGAAGTCGCTAAACCAAAAGGGAGACTTGTAAATTGAAAGTGAGTTCCAAATATGTAGAACCTCAAGAATCTCTTGTGATTTGCGTGTATTGGGATGTGCAAGTAGGCATCTTTCAGATCCACCGACATCATGTACATGTTGGGTAAGATGTCCGGTAAAATTGTTTTCACTGAGTCCATCTTGAACATCTTCACTCTTATGGTTGTGTTCAATTTTCTTAAATCCAGTATTGTGCGGAAGCTGCCTTGACTTTCTTTATTACAAAAAATCTAGAATAAAAGCCTTGAAATTGTTCCTTCTGTGAAACTATCATTACCGCCTTTTGCTGTATCATATTTTGAAGACTTGTAATCATGGCTTCCTTTTCCGCCACATTTGTTGGTACTGGATACATAGTGAAAATTTGGATGTTTCATGAACTCTATCTTGTAACAGCTTATGATGATATCTGATATCCATCTGTCTGTAGTGGTGGTAGCCCATTAATAGTAAAATTGTTGAAGTCTGCCACCTACCGCACACTCCACCTGCCTCGCGTCATTGCGCCAAGTTTTTGAGGCTCATTGTAATATCTCTTCCTCTTTAGCCATGAAACCCATACTTTGAAGGGGATGTTTGACCTCTTCTATATGGTCTGCCTGGCCTATAAGCCCTGGCCTCCTTAAATTCCGCTGCTTTGCCTTTGTACTTCTTTTTGCTTGCTTTTTCTTGGGGTAACCATGCTGACTTGCCCCTGGAAGTCTTGGTGATAATTTCATCAAGTTTTTCTCCAAACAAATATTCACCTTGAAAAGATAAGGATAGTAATTTATGTGTTGACTGTATATCTGCTGCCCAGGGATTCAGCCAGAGGTGCAGTGGTCCCTATTCTACTTGCCAGCTGTACTGAATCCATCAAGGCCTCGCAGAGGAACTTGACTGCTATTTGAATATCCTGTAAGAACTTGTGAAGCTCCAACCTCTTAATACCATCAAGAAGACCTTACAGTTCGTTGCACCATCTGCGCATAATTCTAGAGGTAACTGCCATTGCCTCTGCAGGTCTTAGTGACGCTCCTGCAATGGAATGTTGATTCTTTATTCCAACTTCTATTTTCTTGTCCATTGGGTTTTTAAACACTATTGGGTCTGATTCCTAGGTCATTAGACCCGGGTCTACAAAAAGGGATGTTTCACATCACCATATACTCGGGTTTTTGCCAAGACTCTGGCTTTTGCTCAAAAACACAGGTAGTTGGTGGTGATGTTAAAGAGGTGTCAAGAATACCTAGATGTGATTACAGTTACTGTAGACGGTGGGTGGAAGCATAAAGAAATTAGTGAGGGGTTTATAAGAAAAGGGGAGGGGTCAATAAGAAAGGTGAGAGTGGTTCAAACTGGTCATTAAGTGGCCCTCCCCAAAACAAAATTCTAGATCTGCCCCTGGACACTGCGATGATGGAGTACTGAGCTCTGATGGGTCTTGCACTAGGAAGACTTTAAAGCTTACTGTACTCCTGGGCTGATCAAGGAAGTGGAGCAATCACTAGGAATACTAGAATACTGAACACAGTTGTTGTAAATTGATAAAAGGTGGGAAACATGTGCCTGAATATCAGCACCAGACTGCATCATAGTAGTCAGCTGACTACAAGTAACATGGCAACATCCATGAGCAAGGCAACGCTGGTGCTGTTGAACAAGCACAGGTCAGGAAATGCTGTGGTCTCTAGGTCTGAACAGGCCATGATGGAGCATCAGGGCCAGCGTGGCTATATGTTATGACACCACTGGGATTACACGGGAGAACCAGGGTGGTCGTAGGATAGAGGCGAACGAGGCTTGCCAAGGCGTGGAGTCTAACGGGATCTGGTTCTTCACTAGAGCCTCTGATGGTGAGGATAGTCTGGGCTGCAGATTTACCCGCAGGTCGCGGCCCCTGGGGCGACGCCCGGGAGAAGAAGGTGAGTGAAAGCAGGGGAGAGAGGAATGGAGGAGAGAGAATGGGTAAGTAGGTAAAGTCAGTACAAACAACGATGAACAATGAACAGACAAGACCAGGGGTAACTATAAAGTACAGACTCACAAAACAAACAAGGTAACTCGCTCACTCACTTATACAGGAGGAAATCCCTTAAGGGATACAAAAATGGTCACTCAGGAACAGGAAGGGTTAACACAAGGAAGGATTAAACGGCAAGGAGAAGATAGGGAAGCTCAGACAATAGGGTAACAGGCTGGAACAAGGCAGGACAACGATGGAGCACTTAAGATCAGAATAAATAACAAGAAAGGCACAAAGGCAAAGAGAGCAGGCTATAAGCACCAACAAGAAACTATAACCGACACTGCTGCAATAGCAGTGTCAGAATTTATGGAAGAGAGGACCAATGAGAGCGCAAGCCATTCACGCCTAATACAGACGGCGTCCAGGTTGCTAGGAGATGCCCTGGACGCCGAGGGCACACTGAGCACAAGGCAGTAGAAATCCAAAACACTAGAAGCAGGAACACAAGGGTAAACTAGATACAATGATACAAATGTACTGAAATACAATCAGCAGTCCAGATAACAGTGAAAACTAGAGCACAAGGAAAACCCAAAAACAAACATACAAATGAACATGAATAAATACCCAAAATCAAGGAGTAACCAACAAACAGTACAAGGGGAGCTGGATCACAAACATGCAAGGCAGCAGCAGGACTGGAATGAACAAGAGGCTGACAAGGCAAATCACAGAGCATACATACACGAGGAACTCAGGAAAACAATTACTAATGACCAGCAAACACTCAGTGAAAGGAAGTCCTATAAGTGCAGGAAGGGCAGGTAGAAGATGATTAATTAAGCATTCAACAGAAGCCCCTCGGGGCAGGTTAAGATAATGTCCATGAAACACAAAATAGTCCAAGATTGCCCCTAGGGGCGAGACAGGATATTGCACAAGTTGTTCACAAGATGTAACAGATTCCTACCTTAACTATTACGACTAGGTCTGTGGCTGTACGGCTGCAGACCTAGTCGTAACAGGGCTTCCCTTGCCCTGTACCCTTCATTTAAATAGCTATCACCGACTATATGGCGGTGATTAAGCAATCGTAAATGAAGGGTCTGCCCCTACCCCGTAAGTACTGACATACGTAACTTCGTTATGTACGTTAATACTTACACTAAGGGAACTATCTATCTATCTATCTATCTATCTATCTATCTATCTATCTATATCTATCTATCTATCTATCTATCTATCTATCTATCTATCTATCTATCTATCTATCTATCAGGCCAGCACTCTAATCAGACACAAGAGTAGCGAGCCTCAATTCACAAAATGCAGTAATCAAGAAAAAAGAAAGAAAATGGCCATTTTCAGCTATTTTAAACTTTAAACTCCCTCTGAGGAAACCTTTGTCAAGGCACTTGCATGAGGAAATGAGAATAACAATGACACACAATACACAAATAAAACATTTATCAGTTTGGTAATCAAAATCAGCTGTGAAACCGGAAACAGAACAGCAGGTTTTGTAAGTGGAGCCCTGCAATTAAGGTTAATGGAGTTAATGGAGTAAAGTCAAAATCAGCTGTGAGACAAAATGTAAAAAAAAAAAGCAGAAGAGGCCACTTGGTTCCACCATGGTTGTCAGTGAAGCCCTGCAATGAAGGAGAAAAAAAATATAGTTAAAATAAGAAGACATTAGAAATCATATTGTATGTATATTCATAAAACTGTGAATATGATGGAGATGTAGATCAGAATAGTATAAAAATGAAAAAACAGGGTAACAGAATTAGTGATAAAGGGGTTACAAAACAACATGGGTAAAAAGAGTCTGTGGAATGCACACTTACTGTAATGAGATCAAAAGTGCTGACAAAAGGAGTGCAATTGTGCTACAAGACTTTGCGGATTATGATAAGAGAATAAGGCATCAAACTTGACAAAAATCCAATGAATGCCATTAAACGCGATCACTGTTGTTTTCAGAGTCATTATATTGGACCATGTGCACACTTAAGTGTCGAATCTACGTGCATATTTTTATAATCAGTTAAACTGAGCATGCTCAGAACCCAAATATACGCACGGAAAGCATGGCCAACTGATTCACATACACGGACGTCAGACTTAGGACTGATGCACATAATGAGCCCCGCATGCGTGGCTAGAGGGGAAAGAATCTTAATGCAAATGAGCTGCACATGGGCTACTAATGTACAGTATGGGTGTTCCAACAGAGTTAGGACTGATTCACAAGTAGGAGTGCCTTGTATAAACTAACATGTGCAAACATGGGAAAAGTTAAGGTAGCCCTAGACCATTCTTAAGTTGAAGAACCGTATTGTTTGCTGTGAGGCCATGCGTATTCTCTTACTTAATTCAGACCACACCTGCTGCGTGTTTATAATCAATGAATGTGCTTTTAAATGAAACAAATAAAGGCACGTTTATTTAATAATATGCTGATTTTACATTTTGTGCAAAACTTTAAGGTGCCATTATTTTACTAGAGTTTGTGAAAGGTTTTTTTTTTATTTTAATTTACTTAAAATTTTGTGGGGAAAAAACTTATATATTTAATTATATTTAACTGTATTGGTTGTTTTTTATTTATTAATTCTTTCATTAAAGTATCTATATGTAGTAGATCATTGTATTTATAACTTCATGCAGTATGCGTTTATGAGTATTTTAAAGTGTCATGATTATTTTTATTTCAAATTGTATTTTTAATGGTTACTTATGTTTACATATGGTAATGAGAGCATGTGCTGTCTTAAGGAAAAACAATCTCTACTTTTCCAAAGTCTAATCAGTGCGTTTAGTTATCACTGAATCATAATCAATTTTAAGCACCTAAACACATGACTGATTCACAGCTAATAAAGTCTGTATGTACCTATTTCTACACAGGAAAGACTTTCCTGTGTGAGCACGGTCCATAGACCATAGACCCTAATTTAGGAGATGTGTTAAAAACCACACACTTCCCTATTTTCTAGACTCTGCCTAAAATTCATAAACTGGCTCTGGGTAGACCTATAACCTCTGCACAACAGTTCTGCAGCTAATTGCCCAGGATTTTGAACAGGGCAATCCAACATAAATTTCGAGACATGGCAGACCTCCTCAACAAACTAACTATGCTGAAAGACATCCTACTGGCGATCCATTGATGTATCTGCTTTATTTACTATAATCCCCCATGTACAAGGGATTGATGGTGTAAGGTGAACTCTAACCTCAGCACCAGGATCAGTAGAGAGACCCCCCACCATGGAATTTCTTCTTGAACTTCTCCATGCTGTTTTTGTATTCAATCACTTTGAATACTCAAATTAGCATTACATACAAATGTCCAGGACCTCATTGGGCTCAAAAGTAGCACCCAACTATGCTTATATCTACATGGTACAATGTAAACTGATGCATACATCTGTAACCACAGTATGGCTCTCATATTCATTTTTTTCAAAAGGTATATTGATTACATTTTCCTTTTATATGGTGCCAGTGTAAATGAAAATCCTCATATGATGGAGGATTTCAACTCCTTTGAAAGCCCAGTCTGCTTCAATGATACCAAGTGGGTACATTTTCTGGATCTCACCATGTACAAATATGGTGAGTTTATATAAGAAGGATACAGATCGTGATGCCCTTTTATATGTCTCCAGTCATCATCCACCATATCTGAAGTATAATCTACCTATTTCCCAACTCCTATGGGTCTAAGGAATAATTCAGATTCAAAGATCACTGACGGACAACTCCAAACTATTAAGCAGAAATTTGTAGAAAGGGGATGTTTATCAAAAATTATACAATCTTGCCTATTTTAATTTTCAGTAGGATCGACATGAGTACACCCAAATCTAAATCACTATTTCTGACAACTACATTCAATGCATCAATTGTATTGATTATTAGAGTGGTAAAAAAAAATGATGGCCTTTCATCTTTACTGACACCTCCCTCTCCATGTTTGGATGAGTAATACCTTTGATAGCCTAGAGAAGAGGCCCAAATTTGAAACATATACCCATGTGTCCAACCAACTGGCCTCCACTCACTGCCTGTACCTCTTAATGGCTGTAACCTAATAGATTAAGGTGCTGGTCACCTTTGGTCCTTGGCAGCACCTTTTCATATTACATATACACTTGCACAGGTTACATATCTAAATAGAAGTATGGACAATCATTATTAGCATTTTGATGATCAAATAACAGTAAGTTAAATCAGCAGAGGAGTCAGTTGACGATTATGATGGATGGACTCTAGTGGTCTGCAGTTAAACACAGGATTTGATGTTATATCATATCTGTATTGCTTAAGAAACACGTCCACTGAAACTTTAGCCTTAATTTTATAACTTCATTGCTCTTTGGAGTTTGAGTGGTAAAGGTTCAAAAGTCTTTTTGATTTGTGTCAGTGTATGAAACCTTAATAAGACATGTTAAATTACAACTACTACACTTTCAGATGGAGGAGTGTCTTACCACAGAGCCTTTAGCAGGTGAGCTTACCCAATATAGCTATATTGTGAGATAAACCTTTTTATGTATGTGCTGACACACTGTAATATATATTGTTTGGTATAGAGTGCCACACAGTGGTCACTTTTCATATTTGGCTGCACCTTTTCCGTTTATATATAAAGTTGCACACATTTCATGTATTTGAATAGAAGTTCAGCCTGGTGTTTTCTTGTTCCTATCGTCTCATCTGACAAGCAACACCTTTGATAGCCAATATAAAAGGCCCAAGCTTGAAACCGGTTGCAGTACCCACTAAGATGGGCTGCTTTCAGAAATAGAGACAGACGAAAGTTACTTTTCAGCTGTCTCTATTTCGAATAGGGAGACTTTTTAGAATTTTTTTTATGAATGGGGTGAGTGTGCCAGTCAGCATGCAGGCCCGCCGGACACGCCGCTGACAGCTCCGGAGAGGTGAATAACTTCTCTGGGGACTTTAAGTGTTAGGGTCAGGCTCCTAGGAAGGAAGGGTAGGGTCAGGCTGTGGGAAGGGAGGGACCAACCAATTTGAAACTGAGCGGAGACCACACCTGCTGGAAACATTTACTCATGCAACCAATTTGTTCATTTGTCTTTATTGTCTTCTTTTTCTCCTTAGTTGTATAGGTCCACTGACAAGCATGGTAGAACTCAAAGCCTGACAAACCTGACAAATGATCTGCTATCTTCCAAATCCAAGGGCCAATATTCCACCCTTATCCTTCTTGTTCTGTCGGCTGGTTTTGACACCATAGACCATGCTCTTCTGCTTCAATCCCTCTAACTGCCCTGTCTTCCTCACTGGACTCTATCTCCTCTCTGATCATGTCTGTATCTCACTTCAGTGAATGTGTTAGAAGGGGGTGCATGCCAAGTCCTGCATACTCTGGGCCGTATTCAGACCTCCGGCCGCATTGCATATGCGGCCGGAGTTTACCGATATGAACTACTGCGCATGCGCAGTAATTTCGTTACGCTATCTATGGTCTTAAAGACCGCGTATCCGCAGTCTACGTTGCAAAAAGTAACGTAGATAGCGTAGCGAAATTAGTTCATATCGGTAAACTCTGAGGTCTGAATACCGCCCTCTGAAACAGACTTATCAGCAAACTGCCAGCCGGCCAGTGTACTTACTGTAATTATCACTGCCTGCTAGATTACTGATTAGTCATACTGACTTAGGTTGTCTCTTTGTCTCCTGTGGATGAGTCCTGTGGATGAGTCCTTTTCACATATGAAGGGGGGGGGGCATTTACCTCATTACCCATTTCTTACGGAGCCTATGACATGCATCCATAAACACATCTGCTTTCCTGTTTTATTATTCTTAGTGTACTGTGGTCAGCCCAACCCATCACAGACTGGTCTTGGTTGCAGCTTTTATTATAGAGGATATGCAACAGGTGTTAATCAGTTCAGACTATGGGTATATAATATACGGTTATACATTCTTGGATTAAAGTGAGTTTCATAATAAAACATTGGGTAGCAAAGGCAAGCATATATATTAGGTATGGTGCAGTTTTGATAAACTGAAAGCTTTAATATTATTGTTAACATTCATTTTTTGTTCTGTGCACTTAAACTAATAGCTTAGTGCACAGCATATGGTTAGTTTTATTGCTCAGTCACTAGCATTAGAAAGACATTTATATGTGATATTCTGTGATATGTTTAGAAACATAATTACCTACCTTGTTTTAATGAGTGTAACTTGACTTGGTTTATCTGATAGCTATAATATGTATTATACATTTAAATAACACTAATTCAATGTAATTTAAGCTGAAAGAATTTAAAAGACAACACACTTAAACATGTTTCAGTTCTTAAGCACCACCTAGTGGATTCCTTTTTAATTGTATTTCAAACAGACAGTATCATTTAAAATTCCAATAGACTTATTCTGAGTTTTTAGAAATAAAAAAAAGTTGAAAATTAGCAATGCTATTTGTTTGCCAGCCATTATTAGCATTTTGATCAAATAACAGTAAGTTAAATCAGCAACGAATCACATGAACAACATGATGAACAGACCCTAGTGGTAAGAACTGACCATTCTGACACTCATATTGAGTCATATACAGCAGACACTCTACAAAGCAAGTCTGAGAGAACTTTACCGAGATTGTGATTGCCTATGGCCTGGGTCATCTATCTCTGTGCTACTGTCCTTAATTTTTCCCACTGTATGAAACCTAAACTGTTAATGCCCTCTTGTGGACATTTGCATCTACTACTTATGCAGTTTCCTCATGTCCACTGACCAGACTGTCTCTTAAGCCCCATACACACTAGCATTACAAACCATGAAGGATCTTGCAGAAGAGTCACCCACCACACACAATTTTAGGTCTTAATATGTAATGGTTTTGCAATACTTTTGCAAAAATCAGGCATGAATGTTACAGTGTACACACTTGCACAATATCGTTCAAATCACTTGTTTATTGGGTGATTTGAACTATAATCATTAGAAATATTGTAGTGTGTACAGAGCGTTATATGGCAACTCAACATCTCAAACATTACATAGCACTTCTTCTTTGGGAACCAACTTGATTACTTGTGAATTTTAATAAGGTTTCCAAGTTTCCCCACTTGATAGATTTGTATTTCTCCAGTCACTAAGTAACTCAGATGTGGGTCGTCGTTTTCGACACCCCATTTCCGAAGATGCCATGCGGCAGAAAGGTAATCGCCGCTTTCTTTTTCCACAATCCTTATGCTAATACTCACCCAAACCATCTTCTTCCATTACCCTAGCCCTCCCTTCCCCACAGCCTGACCCTAAGACTCCCCTTCTCCCATCCATTCTATCACTGCAGCTTAACCATAAGTCTCCCCTTCTCCCATCCATCCCCTACCCTCAGCCTAAACAAAGTCCCTTCCCCTGCAGTAACCTATCTGGTCGTCGGAGCATCGGTAAGTGTGGAGTCTGCGGCGGAATTTTCGCCATATTCTAAAATACACACAGCCGACAATTAGCTGTCAGCTATGTGTTTTTCAAAAATGTCAGTTCGCAGTGGTGCATGCAACACAAGTAACCCTTAGTTTTTATTGGATCATTTATGAAAAATAAGTAAGCACTAGCCTATGTCTGAAAGGGCTGGTGACAAGTATCCTGGGGTCCCCATGCCAGCCAGCTGTAGTCTATTCAGCATGGCTTCAATTGCCTTGTGGAATTACCCAGTGTTGTGTATGGTGGTATCTATAACTCTACATTCACTGCTGTTATTTTCAGTATTTCCAGACCATCTTTTCTAAACATTCATACCACCATTTCTAAATTTTCACTTTGACTACTATAATTGACCAATAAAAAAGGAGAAAAACGGTTTATAATGTATGAATGTTGAACTTGTGAAAAATGCAAGAAAATAAATGCACAAAATATTGCAAAAAACAAAAATTAAAAAATAATAAAATCTTCCTCACATACTCATATCACATTTTTCTCACTTAACGTACGACAATCTCTGTATATTTTTTCTCTTAAAGCTTGGCAACTGCTGGGAGAGAAAAATGAACTGTCCCCTGTGTAGTCCCTATTTCAGTTAACAGTTTTTTTCAAAACTTTTTATAAGGGTAATAAAGATTGTTTTGTCACATTCATACCACAAGTACATCCCCTTTATCATTTACCTACTTTTGGGTGTACTTGAAGGGCTGTTCCCTCCCAAGCATTTCCGAAGTGCTTAGGAAATCAACTGCTCCTGCCTCTGAGGCAAATCAAACGATTTTCCCCAGGACGAGGAGGGAAACGGTGAGTATTGCTCTACCCCCAACCCTTCTTTTGATTTTTACACTAACCCTCCACTTCCATTACCATAACTTTTAACCTCCCTTCTCTGCAGCCTGACCCTGACTCCCCTACTTGCAGCCTGACCACAAGACTCCCTTCTGGACCCTCCTAGTACTCACCTCCAAACCGGTGTACACTGTGGCGATTTCCGAATGAATAGGTAAGCATGCTAAAAGGCACGCTTACCCATTCATACACCAAAAATTAGCAATACTAGTATTTTCTAAATGGTTGCAGATGAAAATTAGCTTACAGCAGCCTGTATTTCTAATATACTAGTATCGGACCGGAGACTGCAGGCCTGATTCACACTTAAGAAAATGCTGGTTTTTAGATCTGTATATTTAAGAAGGGATATAATGCGCATGCGTAGTACCTTAATATACACAATTTACATAGGACTTAAGAACAGGATGGCCCTCAATCACCATTATGAACCTATTTCTTCTAGGTTCATAGTGACTTAAGAAAGAAGGGGTTAGTTGGGAAAACTTAACAATGAAGATAAGAAGATTGGGTAGAGGTAGGGATTTAAATGAGGAAATCTGGGCACGGTTAGGCAGAAACGTTCTTAATTAGCCGCCCTACGCACACTAAGAACCTACGGTTAAGGTAGTCTATGGTATTTTTTATTTGGTTCAGAAGCTGAAATCCGGGGGGTGTTTAAGGGGGGTCGCCTTGATACTAGGGGCCTGATTCAGAGGCTGAAAATAAGAACTTAAAGTTACACCTGGGCAAAACCATGTTGATTTCAGGGGGAGTCAAGTTAATTTTATTCTTTGCATGCAGGGAGAGTGCTTTGCTTTTACTTATTGCACACAGATACCTGATCAGCTTCACTTTTAAACCAGGGTTGCCGACTCTCCCGGAATGTCCGGGAGACTCCCGAAATTCGGGCAGTACTCCCGGTATCCCGGGAGAGCCAGCAAATCTCCCGCAAGTGACTTGATGCCCGTGGTTTTACCCTCAAGTCCTGCCCCCCTGCCTATCTAGAAAATTAATTATTGCTAACAATATTGCTTTATTTATTATAATTAAGAAAATGTAGGACCTATATAGCAAGCGAAATATTAAAACTAAAGAATCAGTGAAAAAAGTCAGAAACAGTGTGTGAAAAAAAAAAAAAAAGCCAACCTGAATCAATAGATGGGGG
>WWET01004536.1:45714-71465 GCA_011038615.1 Limnodynastes dumerilii | reverse complement strand
TGGATTGGATTTGATGAATCTTCTTGACTTGATTGGAGTCTGGGTTCCCGTTGCTTGAAGTCACTGGTCCGGTTCTCGGGGGGTCTTCTCCAGTTGCCACAACGGGGACAACTCCTTTTCCTCTGCGATGCTGCTCGACCATTTGGTCGCTGCTGGATTTGATGAATCTTCTGGACTTGATTGGAGTCTGGGTTCCCATTTCTTGAAGTCACTGGTCCGGTTCTCGGGGGTCTTCTCCAGTTGCCACAACGGGGACACCTCCTTTTCCTCTGCGATGCTGCTCGTAATGACCATTTGGTCGCTATGGGGCAGTGTTTTATATGAGATGACATCAGTTACACTGGTCCACTACTGTTTCTGACGTCATCTCTTATATAAAACACTGCCCCCTAGTGACCTAATTGTCAGGAGCAGCCCGTATGAAGTATAGGAGGTTACCCCCGTCGTGGCAACAGAAGAAGATCCAGAGAACCACACCAGACACTTCAAGCAAGCTGAACCCAGAAGAACACAGACTACAATGAATAAAAGAATGCTTCCCAAGATGATGACATCAAACGGTGAGTGCCCAAACCTTTTATTAATTTTAATACAACACACACTACATACATACACTTAGATTAGGAGAGATGACCACCGGAGGTAAGTGCACAAATTTAGGGAACATAATTAGTTAGAGAATACTTATTTTTTACATGCATACTTTATTAAATGATTTAATGGGTTAATGTATGTTTTGTGCTTAGTGTATTTTTTTTTTAACCACACTACACGCAGCGCAGCATGGTTAGAAGTCTTACCATGTTGTGCTGATAGAACTACAAGGGTCAGCTTTGCTTTTTGAGCTTAATGAATACGAATAGGCAATTTTTTAAGCTCAAATCACGTGATTTGATGCTATTTAGGCCAAGTCGCGTTTAATGAATGAGGCCCTCAGACATTAACAACATGCAGATTTTTACAAATCTATTATGAAAAGAAAGTGTCCATGTGTTAGCCTGGTCAAACTTTAACAACCAGGTTCTAATGTTCAGTTTTCCAAATGTGAGATATTACAACCAGGCAGCTATACTATACTATTTATGATATTGGCTATATAATCAAATATTTATTGAATTGTACCATTGATCATGCTATTCTTGGTGACATGGGCCTTTTCAGTTTTCTCCACAAATATGACCATGAAATTTCTTTCTTTAAGTGATCATTTTCTCCTCTGGCATACCCGCAAAATATAGCATATCTTACAACATGGCAACCACCTGAATTCACTGAACACTGTAAAAGAGATATGTTACAACACTGCCTGCGCAACCTATATAAGCTGCTGCAATAAAAATGGGAAAGGGATGATCACCTAAACCCCAAGTGATCAGTCAATCTATCTATAGTGCTTTGGTCCTAAGAATTTACTAAATAGAAGGAGACTATAGCCTCCCTTCTTTCATAAGACTTTACTATTCAACAAGCCCCAGTTAAATTCAATGTTGTTTACAATACTTCAGACCAAGCTGACTGGTGGCAATTATGTGGTAGTATTCCCACCTGCTGTTGCCAGGTGACAAGCCTCTGAGAAACAAAAACAGAGTTGGAAGACTCTATGACCTGCAAACTTTATGTAGGGAACATACATTGCCACTTAGCAACAGTTCCTGCTCAAGCCAACCTTATAAAATAGTTAGGACAACTGAGTCCTTTAGAGGAACGTTATCATACTAATGAGGTCATTTTTTACCATGAAGAAGTAACAAGCTACAAGGAATAATAAGTCTATGTAGAACTGTACCATACCAATACTTCTTATCTAAGGTTTAAGTTATAAACTGCTACACTTCACATTCCAGTTCAGATAGCAAATACACAGTGTTGTCTACATGTCTGAGAAAAGTGGCTTTCATAAACTAGCAAAAAAAAAATCACACAAGGCATTCTCAAAAATGTCCACATGAGGTCACTCTTACTGCTGTTTTTACTTATTAACTCTTAATTTCTCTACTGTAAAAAGATTCCTATTTGTTTCCAGGAGATTAATATTGGCAGGGAAAAGGTCAGCCGTTGAGAGTATATGTAGGAGATGTGCATTAGTTAATAGATATAGTGGTTGATCCAGAGTTTGGGAGTAAGGGGCAAAACAGGTGCAAGTGTACATCTCGGCTATACCATTTTGCAATGTGAGGCGTGCAAATTCATTTTAAATATTTTGTATGCAGGGAAAATGCTTTATTTTTGCACATAGAAATCACATACTGCATAACTTTGTTTAATCTGTAAATTAGAGTCGAGCTGAGAAACTTCACCTCTCAAATCTAATTCTGCTTTCAGTTTAAAATTTCCTCCCCTTGCAGTTCAGCATGGTATTACTCAGGTCAACACTTACACCTAAAAATGGTCTAAGTGCAACTCTGAATCAAAGCCATAGTGTTTTTACTGCTGTGGGATGCTGTGGGATTCATCCAAAAGGTTCAATTATAGCTTGCAGCTGTGTCAGTCAAGGCAAGATGTGCTAAGATTTAGGACAATGGGGTAGATCCAGAACTATGTGTGCCGTACGTTTATTCGCGGAGCGTATTTTCGTGCGCGTAAATTCGCTACACTCCCCTCGGCACACCCCTTGCACGGACGTATTTTGTCAAGATACGCTTTCCAAACCCTACCTTAACTTTTTCCAACGTAACCGCAGTCATACGCACACGTACGTATGGGCTGAACGAATTTACGCAGCTAAGCATGCCCATACTGTACACTTTAAATAAAACCCCCAGCCTACTTCACGTATTTCAGACGTATTTTGGAGTAACGTAAAATTGGCACGCCCACGCGTAAGTATTTACGTGACACATATGCGAATGGCCCATTCGTTCACAATTACGCTACGTTAATGTGCATATTTTCTATGGTGCGCATGCGCAGTGCGTTCAAAACAGCGATTTTACGTCTCCGCCACGCGGAAATTCGCTTCGAAGCGTTGTTCTGGATCAGGCCCATTGTTATAAAATTATAATTGCAGCTAAAACACCTGTTACTATAGAAATAATTATTTATAATGGAAAATGTATCCACCATTTCACCATTCAGAAGAAAATGTATACAACTTATTTGTATATCCTGGGTTATTCGTGAATCAGGCTGTATAGAGATTCAGCTTGATGATCTTTAATAAAATGGTTTTCTAGGACCTGATTCACACTTAACTCACTCTTCCAGTCCCAACCCGCCTCCCGTTTTTAGGTACCCTATGGCACTTACGAGTGCCATAGGGCTATCTTATGTCTACGTGCAAAGTCCGTAGGGACATTGCCTCTCTCTCCTCCCCCTGCCCTACCTGACTAATCAAAATCACTCCCCCTATCCCACTTCCTTTTTCTAAAAACGCCACTAGGCGGCATAACGCTGCCTCTTTGGACATAAATCGCTGCGTGCGGTCTTTAAAGACTGCACCTACGCTATCTACGTACCGATCTGCTACGTCAAGAGCGTAAATGATCTACTACACATGCGCAGTAGGTCATTTTGGCCAAATACACACTTAAGCAGAAGCTTCTTAAGTGTGAATCAGGCCCCTAGTGTGTAAGAGCCCTGAAAGCATATATTGTACACAACAAATACAATAAAAATAAATAGTGTGACAGAGACAGCATATCTCCACATGGGAGTAATGTGGAGAATCCTGACCAGGTTTTAGAGCAGCAGCAGAGTACCTGGGTGTGATCAGGCTTGGGCTAATCAACAGCACCTGTGCTCTCCTGATATAAGTGTTTCAAAGACAGAGGGTCAGGACTCTTGACAGTGGAATAGCTGCCCAAGGGTTGGGGTATGATAGGGACCACTGGAACACCTAAAGAGTCATGTGAACTATGCTGTGACACTTGTATGCTGCACTACAACTTGCTGTTGGTGATGTTGCTGACCTGTTATGCTGTCTGCCTGACAGAAGATAAAATTATTTGACTTTATCTCCTCCATGTGATGTGCTCCTTTATCACATATGGTGCCCAAACAGGGACTCATCTCAGCTGGAAACTATACCCCGCAGAGAAGCCTGGGTACGACAATTATAGTATCTGTGTTTTAAAAACTGACAAGTTGTGTTTAAAGTATACATTGTGCAGCTGGCCTGGGGCCAGAAAGGTGGTGTGCTTAATAAACTGTTTAACCCAGTTTTGTTGTGCCTGTGGTGGAGGACAGGGCAACTTGGGGTTAATGAGAGTTGTGTGAAAAGCTGCCTTAAAGTGCCACTGTGTCATTAGCAAACTGTTTGCAGTCTTGTGTTAAAAGTGGCCAGTAGAGCAGACAGGTGTCAGGTAACACTGTCTGGTGAGACTGGCATATTATATTAAGCCTCCTAAATTTACCCTTAAAGGGGATGTACAGGATAATATGGAGGAAATACTAAGAAGGTAATCTGAAGTGGCTGCAGGACAGCAAACCCTGGTTGCTGAACAGCAAACCCAATTACAGGACCAACAAGCTCAGGTCCAGATGATATCTGAAGTGGCTGCCGGTCAGCAAGCTCAATTACAGGGCCAACAAACCCAATTACAGAGCCAACAAGCTCAGGTCCAGATGATGTATGAAGAGCTTAAAGAGCTGAGGAAATGTGGGCAGGAGAGAGAGAGAGAGGCTGCCTAAACTCACTCCAGCTGATGACATTGAGGCTTTGCTCTGCACATTTGAGCGTATGGCCATGCAATTGGAATGGCCTGAAGAGGAATGGTCTGACAAGCTGGCTCCTTGTTTGACAGGGGAGGCACAGAGAGCCTATGTGGATATGTCTGTGGCCCAGTCACATTCCTATCCTGACCTTAAGAAGGCTATACTCGACAGGATTGAAGTGACGGGCCCCAGCAAAGCCCAAGAATTCCATGACTGGTGGCTGGAAGGTTCTGAGCCTTCCAGGATTCAGCTGGCCAAACTTGCTAATGCTCAGTTGCAGCCGAGTAGAAACTAGGCAGCGCAAATTGTGGAGAGAGTTGCACTAGACCAGGCTATGCGGGTGTTAAACCGTGCGGTGCAGCCATGGGCCTTTCAGGCTGCTCCCCAGACATATTGTTAGGTGCCGACGCCGCTTACCTCTCTCCTGCTGCCCGGGTCCTGGTACCGCTGGTCTCCTCTGCCCTGCTCTGTCCGGGATCCCCACTGCTTGCCGCGAACGGCATGTAAACACTCACCACGTGCAGCGCCGCCGCGTCTCTGCACGGGCGAGCGCTTCACCCCCAACCACAGCTGACAGACGCACTCCCCTTTCTCAGGTCCCAGCCACTCGCAGCAGTGTTAAGGCATCTCAGCCTATCAGGGGCTAGCTGCCTCTATATAGTTCCTCTTCCACATTCATTCTCTGCCGGTTATAGCTCTGAGCTTGCCAGTTCTGTGCCTAGTGCTTTGCTAGTGATCTGACCATTGCCTGACCTTTTGCCTTTTCAACCCTTGCCTAGTTTTCCTCCTGTTTGTTCCTGCTGGTTCTCCCACCTTACTGTGTCCACCTTCCCTGGTTAACCTTATCTTCTCTGGAGTGCCTGTTTGTGATTTCTCTTCGGAGGTCCCGCCGTATGGGTGTTCGTGTGCAAGCCCTGATTTGTCTCGTCCGGTCCCGTGACTTACCTTTTGTCCGCTGTCCATTGTTCAGTGTTTCTTGTAGTTTGTTTCAGGTCGGTCCCTTCCGGCCTGGTCTGTATCCCGCTTACTCCAATTACCCCTCTTTCTCTTACGGGTGCTCTCTTTCTGTTTTATATTCTCCCTCCATGAGTCTGATTCAACGGGGCATGACCTGTTACTGGGGCGCAGCCAATCCATCCCCACCATCAGGGGTCCTGGTGAAAACCACCTGATAGCAAAGCTCCCGTGACCCGGAAGTTGACTTCGTATTCTATCCTCTCTCATTTTACGACCACACCGGTCCTCGACCCAGGTAATCCCGGTGTGCAGTAACTCACTCTTAACCTCACGGTCACACCGGTTCTTGACCCAGGTAATTCCGGTGTACCGTAACACATATGAGGAACTGGCAGTGGTTATTGAGCGGCATCTGACCCTGGGGAAAGTGAATAAAGTCAGGACAGGATTTGTACCAGTCCCAAACTCAGGTCCCAGTCATCAAGCCAAAGGCCCCGCCTCCCATAGTGTGCTTTGAGTGCGGTAAACCTGGTCATGTGCAACGGTACTGCCCAAAATGGAGAGAGCCGATGGATTGCAGCACAGGAAAGGTGGCTGAACCGATGATGGCTGCGGATGTATCCCAGGCAGAGTCCACCCTGTTCCGGATGATGATATAGTTGGAGGGCCGAGAGATCTGGGCACTGGTAGATACTGGTAGTGAGCTCACCATGGTCGTGGCCAACCTGGTCCTTCCAGGTGCCAATAAGGTCCTGCCTACTGTCAGAGTGGTATGTGTCCATGGCGACATTGAGGAGTGCCCACGTGTGTACTTACCCTTGACCGTACAAGGCCGGCCATTGAAGGTGGTGGCGACAGTGACTTCCCGACCTCCTTATTTGCTATTCCTGGGCCGTGACTTTCCGTTGCTGCAGGAACTGGTTACATGGCATAACACTGACAGTCAGCAGCTCAGGCGTGTCACGGGTCAGAGACCAGAAACTACCAAAGCTTGGCATCCAGAAGAACTACTGCAGCTACTGAACTACCCCAGGAAACTGACTCTAGATGGTGAGGAGAAGCCGGTATTCTACCTTAGCCGTAAATTACTTCCCAGAGAGCGCAAGTATTCAACTGTAGAACAGGAGTGCTTGGCAATTAAATGGGCAGTGGAGTCCTTAAAATATTATTTGTTGGGACGGGAGTTTTTGTTAGTTACAGACCATGCTCCCTTGAAATGGATGCACACGAACAAAGAGGTGAATGCTCATGTGACCCGTTGATTTTTGGGCTTACAGCCATTTAAGTTTGAGGTGCGGCATCGTCTGAGGTATCAGCACCTCAATGCGGATGCTCTTTCCAGGAGATTTGTAGGTCCCAATCCTCCAAACAACCCTATGGTGAAGCTAGGGGAGGAGAAAGAGGGCCAGAGGGACAAGGTGGAAAGCTCGCCTGAAAATTTGTTAGCTTCACCAGGGTGGTTGAAGCTAAGGGGGGGGAGAAGTGTGACAGAGACAGCATACCTCCACAGTAATGTGGAGTATGAGTGTGGGGTTATATCTCTGTGTTTCTCTATTTAAACACACTGCACAATTTGGTTGGTTGTCTTCTGTTTCCTTATATGAGGATAAATATACTGGATAGAAACTGCGCAGGGGATACGGACAGCATTAGATAGGCTTTCAATACAAGAGATAAAAGTGTAGGTGTATGTCTTGCTGCTGTGCCTTGAGGTGAGAAACAGACTACACAAAGTATTTCTTTATTTTTTCGGTATGAACCCCGAGTGGAAGTGAGGAATAATCTATGAAGAAAGGACACAAGGAGCAGAAGAAATTTAAAGTTTGATTTATTGCACCAAGAGAAGTATAATGTGAGTGCAATAGTCTCTGTTTGATTTACTTTGAAAGGGTTAAACTCTGTTGCACGATGAAATTGTTCTCTTGCTAATATCTCCACATATAAACACAAGCCGGAGGAATAAAGAGGACGTCATCCCGAAAGGTTACCTTAGGAATCTGAAGGAAAAGGAAGACTTTATAAGCCGAGGATTAAAACATTCTAAGGACATTCAGTACCACTGCGTGGTCGTAAAGGTGAAATTATATTGTATATGAGGAGGAAGAGGGCCAGGGGGGCGAGGTGGAAAGCTCGCCTGAAAATTTGTTAGCTTCACCAGGGTTGTTGAAGCTAAGGGGGGAAAAGTGTGACAGAGACAGCATACCTCCACATGAAAGTAATATGGAGTGTGACAAAGACAGCATATCTCCACATGAGAGTAATGTGGAGAACTCTGACGAGGTTTTAGAGCAGCAGCAGAGAACCTGTGTGTGATCAGGCTTGGGTTAATTTAACAGCACCTGTGCCCTCCTGATATAAGTGTTTCAAAGACAGAGGGTCAGGACTCTTGACGGTGGAATAGCTACCCAAGGGTTGGGGTATGATTGGGACCACTGGAACACCTAAAGAGTCGTGTGAACTATTCTGTGACACTTGTATGCTGCACTACAAGAACAACTTGCTCTTGGTGATGTTGCTGACCTGTTATACTGTCTGCCTGATAGAAAATAAAAGAACTTGACTTTATGTCCTCCATGTGATATGCTCCTTTATCACAATAGTATAAAAATTCATGACATTTTCCCTAACAATATGTTAAACTCCTAACAATACTGCTTATGACAATAATGAGTACTAATAATATTTTCCTCTTAACTAGATTAAGTGGAAATAAATTCATCACTCTCTGCTTAGTGGTAAATCTAAACAAAACACACTAAGTAACTACAGTAGAACACTTGTCTGGGCAATTCAAGGCCTACAGTGGATCTCAGATGCAGCTTTTGATTCTAAGATGCTCATTTCAGGACATGGTAGGAATGTTAGATTACAGTCCATTAGTAAATCATTAAAGGTTTGTTTATTTACCAATAAGCAGCTGCTGACTCAGACAATGAAACTGACATCACCCATTCAGTTCACAGGACGGGTGAATCAGCTCCATTGTGTGATCTCTGCAGGAGGCCGTTAGCTGTTAATTGGTTTATTGATTTCTGAAGCCCTATTCAACTTTCCTCAGCAGGTAGGCCTGCAAAGCATGGCAGATATTTCCTTAATTTTGGGAGAGGTTTACCTGAGCAAAACTGTAGTGGGGAAAATGGTTAATTAATATGAATAAACATTTTGTATACCCTCCAAAATTCAACAAACTCTTCCTTCCTATGCTTTGTCTGAATTTATTTTCTGAATAATCTTGTTTAGTATATGTTTTGGTATGCATGGTGTGCACTTCCGTATACATATTAAGTTAAAAATAAAAGCTTGCTTTACACTACAACCAGCATACTAATCAATGAGTTTGAAGCAATCTTTTTAAAATAAAACTGAATGTTATGCAAATAAGTTACCTGTTGCAATACCCCTGCAATAGTAGTGAACAGTAGAGACAGGTCAATTATTTAATATATTGTATAGGAAAAGAAAAGGTGGTTAAAAAGGCGCTGTGATACCCTTAAATGTAGGGGGATAAGAGAACCTTAATAAGTCTCAATGTAACTTGATATTTTCCAGTTAAACTGCTTATAGTGTTGTTGATGCTGTTTCATTTTCGATTTACACACAGCCAACAGCTAATTGTACGCTGTGCGCATTTAAGAATACAGCCCCATTCCAAAATTCGCACCGCGACCTGCAAGTTTTCAACGTTTTACGAAGACCAGACAGGTTAGTGCAAGAAAGGGGATGTAGTTTACTAGGGTGCTTTTAGGGTTCATATACTGTATACTAAAAACATACAACAAAGTCACTGGCGCTAATTTGTCAGCTGTGAGAAAGAATCTTTGCAAATTCCGCAACCAACAACAATAATTAAAAAGAACACTGCTAATAAATTAACTAAAAAGCATATAAATGAATTAATTCACCAACACAACGGCAACCAAGTAGTTAAAGAGCACTATTTTAATAATCCAAATATATAAAAAAAAACACTGCAAATAAGACAAATAAATTATTCTGATTATCACGAATATCAATACACACTGTAAGTAAGATAACATAATATGGGAAACAGAGATATTGCACGAAATATTAGTACTACAATACTAGGGATATATAACATCCAATCCTGAGTAACATGGAAATATATAGTCCCAGTAGAAAACTAAATAGGGAAGAGGTGCACCTCACAGTAATAATGAAGTGGTTCTCCCAGATGGTAATATGAACAGAGGGTTATCACAGCTTGTGGAAGACGTCTCTTTCTCCAAAAGCACTCAATACTATGTATCCGCAATGGGTGTCTTAGCGTTAGGCAGTGAGGAAGGGTAATGGAAAGGGAGAGTAGGGGTAAGAATTAGCATAAAGGTTGGGGTTAGGGAAATATAAAGCGGTTCTTAACTTTCTGCAGCGGGGCAGGAAGTTTCTGAGCAGCTCCATCTTCTAAAAAAGGAGGGATCATAAACAGCCATTTCAAAAACGGTCCGTTCTCAGCGGTGACCCACACCCAAACAATAGAATACTTTGATAGTCATACAAAAAAAAAAGTTACAACATACTCTTCAGAGTTCTTGCCTCTCTTAGGTGTCAATACGACCCATGGTAAGGAAATATTGTTTATTATATTTGTGTTAGGGATATCAGCAATGATACAACATACATAGTGATATCAGCTGTATCATTGCCAAATTAGTTACTGTTGCTACAGAAACTGGAACCAGAAGAATGGACTACATAAGCCAGTATGAACTTTATAGAGCGTTTTATGTTTGTCCTATCATTTAATTTAAGGAGCTTAGAAAAATGTAATTAATTACTGTAATCATGTGACAAAAGACAATCCAAATTATATGCATTCCTCTCTTGGGCAAAACTGGGCAGACAGTTTTCAAAATTCAGTCTGCTACCTTCATTATCATTGCTCAACTTGTAATTGTAGTGACAATGATGTAAGGGTTATGGATCAGAGGGCAATGATTTTTCTTAGTAGACTAACTGTTGAGCCACTGTATATTACAAAACAGTCAAGTGTTTTGGAAAAACAAGGACCTTAACTATGCTCTGGAGCAGGGGTTCTCAACCCTGTCCTAAAGTACCACTAATGGTCCATGTTTTTTAAATCTCCTTGCTGGAGGTGAGCTCATAACTGACAGTTACATTTTGAAAGCTCCACAGGTTTTGCAGGGAGACCTACAAAACATGGACCAGATGGTACTTGAGGACAGGGTTGAGAACCCCTGCTCTGGAGAGATCTTTATTTTTGCTCTTCTATTAAACAAGTATATCACAAACTACCTTTTGTATCAAACACCTATGTCCTGCAGATTGTAAGCTTGCAAACACTTTACCTCATCCATTCTGTTTATTACCAATTTTGTTTTATGGTTGCTAATATTTGTTAATGTTAATAAGCACTAGGTAATATGATGGCCTGTATAAAATGTTTTCACATTTTTGCACTTGATAAACTGTGTATTCTCAAAAACGTTATATGGACTGTAAAAAGACTTCAAGGAAGTATTTGGATTTGTCATGAATTTAATCTTTACTTAAGCCAGCTACAGATAACTTCATAATCAATGTGATCAATCTAATTATTGTGCAGTGTATGTCCATGCTTTATTTTTTTAAACACTATCAAAATGTCCCAGAAAAGCTCCCATTCGATTCAGGATTGCTCAAAAACTGCAAAATCTGACTTCCGTTGTGACAATACTATCAGGAACAATGCAAAGCAGTATGGAAATTGGCCCCGATCCTCGGGCACGTCCAACAGTGAAATTACGTATGGCACATGTGTAATTTCACTGTTTTGAAGGTTGTGCGCACAACCTTCTTACGCCGGCATATGGGTCATTGTGTATACACCGCGGGTTACGGGAGAGGGTCTGTCCCCTCGTTTACGAGCGCCGTATTTCTGCCGTCAAGGTATGTAAATGAGGGGATGGGGGAAGGCCCGTTACGATCAGGTATGCGGCCGTAATACGTGATAGTAAAAGTTAAGGTAGGATTCTGGACACGTAAGTGTCCACATTTACTACCGAGAACGGGGAGTGCAGGGGGCGTGCACTTTCCGTTACGAGAATGGCCGTAAATACCTTGCGCACATAGGTCAGGATCCGGCCCATTGTTCTCAATGCTGTAATTATCATGCAATGTGTAACCAGTTGTGATATCCCGTTATTACTCTGAACAAAAGAACGTTATATCTGGCTATAGGGGTATTATGGAGTGTGTAGCCAGCGTAACCAGCATAACCAGCCTGTTAGAAAGAAAAATGGTCTCTGAATATACTGACAGATCCATTACACTAATCATAGTCATCTTCATTTAATGTTTTTTCATGTGTTCACAGAGAGTCTTTTATTTAAAATAAACATTCACTTGAATGATTAATACTTTCCATTTTTTTTGTGTATCTGCTACACTTTACTCATATTATCACAAATGTGAAAAGTCTTGTTATGCTGCTTCACATATTTTGAGGTATACACCAAGAAGAGTAACTAAGGCTTACTGATAAGGGACCGGATCCAGAGTTTTAGCGGATCCGCTGAAACGTCCTATTCAGATGTGCATGTTTCCACACTGACCAAGGGTATAAATATGCCCCAATGACAGTAGACCTGTCATTAGTGCCAGAACTGGACCCCAGCAGAGCAGACAAGTAGTTTTTTTTTTACTTTTATTTTTTTTTTTTTTTAAATTTAGCATTAGAATGGCCGGCCCTACTTTTTATTATTGGGGACATTTATATGGCGCAGCGTTCCTTGGCTGGCAGGGCATGCCGGTGCTTGTGGTTCGCCAAGCGCCAGCATTCCCTGGCATCCATGACCATGCTGGTGCTTGTAGTACTACAAGCATCAGCATGCCTTGTAGGGCTGATATTAGTTAATTGGAGGGCAGTTATAAATGGAATTTTTTTTAATTATCTTTTAAAACATATAACAGGCGGCCATAATTTGTTTTTCAGCTATGGGGGACATTGCAATGGCACAGTTAGCACTACAAGCATCAGCATTCCCTGTTGGACCGATATTACTTATTTATTTTTGTTATAGCACTGGGAGGGGGGTTTATTTATGTGAAATGTTTGTCTTATTTTACACTGTGCACTGTTTTTTTTCTTTTTTACGGCTTTGGTCAGCTGCTCCTTATGCTTACACCATCTCTGGGTGTAAGGTTGTTGAGCATCCACCAGACAGCACTGCATGCAATATATAAATGAGAAAAACACCACTTTTCTCATTTAAGTATCGTAGGGCTCCCAGTTCCAACGGCACAGTGCTGTCGGACGCGATCACAGACTGATGGGTACGCTTGCGCCCATCTTTCTGGCCGCGCTCCCAATGTGAGTATGCGCAGTGCTAATTTTTTGCTGCGCTTCTGTCTGAAAAAGACGGAAGCACAGTTCTGAACCAGGTTCCAGGTCTAAAAAAACATTATGCAATCTTCAACTTGAGTGACCAGATAGTCATTCATTTGGCTTGGGATCTGCCATTAAAGGATGCATGAAGACCCAAAATCTCAGGGCCACAATATCCATGCATTTAAATGATCGCTTTATCTATGTATTTCTTCATAGATATGGTTCTTTCATGTTTGCAATATTTTGGGATTATTAAAGTGACCAAAACAATATATATCTCAAGAAATAAACATATTTTGTATAAGAACACATCATTCAGAGTTAGCAGCAACTACAAGTGAAGCTCACATCTGCACCTGATCTAACAATTTGATCTTTGTACTTTGTGATAAATTCCATTTATTAATTATTATTTTTGCAGGGAAAATATTTAGCTTTGGCTTAAAAATAGATTTATTTAACAAATTCTGTTTTCAAATATTTAATTTACCTCCCTCTGCATTTCATAGAGATATTGATTGGCAAGGTGCATGTATTTTCCTTTGGACATGAAATAGGGTGGCGAAGTGGGCACAGACACTATATTTGACCATTTTGAATAAGTAGCTGTACTTTTGCAAGGGTTAAATGGCCTTGGGCAATACATTATACACTTGGAATCAACAGAGGGTGTCCACCTGCACTTGACCCGCAATTATTATGCATTGCCCGACTGCGTTCTGGGCATGAAATAGGGTGTCAAAGTGGGCATAGATACTATATTTGACCCTATTGAATAAGTAGCTGTAGTATTACAAGGGTTAAATGGCCTTGGACAATAAATTTTACACTTAGAATCAACAGAGGGTGGTCACTTGCACTTGACCTACAATTATTATGCACTGCCCAACAGGGTTTTGGGCATGAAATAGGGTGGCAAAGTGGGCACAGACACTGTATTTGACCATTCTGAATAAGTAGCTGAAGATTTCCAAGGGTTAAATGGCCTTGGGCAATACATTTTACACTTGGAATCAACAAAGGGTGGTCACATGCACTTGACCCACAATTATTTTGCATTGGCCGACAGTGTTTTGGGCATGAAATAGGGTGGCAAAGTGGGCACCGACACTATATTTGACCATTTTGAATAAGTAGCTGAAGTTTTGCAAGGGTTAAATGGCCTTGGGCAATACATTTTACACTTGAAATCAACAGAGGGTGGTCACATGCAATATATCACGAACATATAAATTACTCAATGGCATAAAAATGGAGCTAAAAAGGGTATAAATATAATAGTTGCATCTTAGTGGATCTCTAAAATAACATGCTTTCAAAAGGTGTTATTATTATTCATGGTGATTAGATGAATGTGGTTTAACCCTTTACAAATGACAGTTTAGGATAAAAAAAAAATGAAAGCACACATAAACATTATACAATACTATTTTTAAACAAAAACGCTGTAGGCACAAAGGGCCTGATCCAGAGCTATGCTGGGCCGCTACAGCCAGCGTAGCTCTGGTGCACTCCTCCGACACTTACCCTGTGGCTGGCGTAATTACACACTGTTACGCCGGCTAAAGACTACCCTAACTTCAGCTGGCGTAACAGTGGGTAATTACGCCGGGAAGCTGGTCATAATTCCCTTACCCAGCCCTCCCTTCCTAATTTCCCTCCATCCCCCGCCTACCTTCCGTAACTACAGCGTAGTTACGGCCCCTCACCGGTAACTACGCTGTAGTTACGGACGCCTGATCCATGGCACGAAGAAAAAGATCACGATGGGTAACATCTGCATGGCGCATGCGCAGATCAGAAGAAATGCATTGCCCCACAGAAATTAAAAGTGGCTAATCTGTACAGTAAGTGGCCACCATCTGTTGATTCCAAGTGTCAAATGTATTGTCCAAGCCCACACAACCATTGCAAAACTACAGCTACTTATTCAAAATTGTCAAATATAGCGTCTGTGCCCACTTTGACACCCTATTTCATGCCAATAACGATGTCGGGCAATGCAAAATAAATGTGGATCAAGTGCATGTGACCACCTTTTGTTGATTCCAAGTGTAAAATGTATCGCCCAAGGCCGTTTAACCCTTGCAAAAGCACAGCTACTTATTCAAAATGGTCAAATATAGTGTCTGTGCCCACTTCGCCACCCTATTTCATGCCCAAAATCTTACTTGGCTAATCAAAATAAAATGAAAATGTGTGTAAAAGATAATGCTTTAAGTATCTACAATGTTCACGTTTTTTTGCACTACATTTGTTTTAAAATAACATATAATGAATAAGAAGCTGGAGTCTGAATAAGAAGTGAATAAGAAGCCAACTTCATCCTCGTGACACAATCTGCATCGGACACTGGACCCTCAGCCTCGGCCAATCATGATCACCACGCTGCAGAGTACCAACACAAACACTGCGTTTAACCCCCACCCTGCTGGAAAAGAATACTACAGTACAGCATTAGAATGAGGTGACACACAGGGAAACTCTGACTCGCTTCACAACAGGGACTGTGCATCTACGTCTATGGCTTCCATTCGAACTGAGAAGCTTTGACTATATACACATGAATGAGGATGCAGCAGAGAAACCTCGGTACAGCGTGTGGATGGGAAGCCGCCATGATGCCCGCCCACCGCGCACACCAGGGAGTGGCCTTCCTCCCAGCCACAGCGTTTCCTTCCGGTATCATAGAATCAGAGTATGGCGGCTACCGGGTATTGCTTTTTTGTAGCAACAGGTAAATATTGGTTATATTATTACTTTCTTCTTATCTGTGGAAACAATGTTTATTGACCCTTAATCTCCCAAAGCTATAGCTGATGCTTGTGACCGGAAACATGGGTGCCGGTGTGCAAAGCGGTGTCCCTGGGCATCAGTGTATGCAGCACGGGGTGTGCCTCTATATTATAACACGGTGTGTCCCTGTGTATTGTACTGGACTTGTCGCTATTACTGCTGGGCGCCTCAGCACCGCTGTGTATATCACTGTACTTCTCACTGATACGCTCCCTGTTTCAATGTCACCGTGTTTGTGCCTGATTGCTTTCCCTGTGCTTACTGTATATACTACTGTAGGACTGCCCCGTGCCATTGTATAAATGACTGTAGGACTGCCCCGTGCCATTGTATAAATGACTGTAGGACTGCCCCGTGCCATTGTATAAATGACTGTAGGACTGCCCCGTGCCATTGTATAAATGACTGTAGGACTGCCCCGTGCCATTGTATAAATGACTGTAGGACTGCCCCGTGCCATTGTATAAATGACTGTAGGACTGCCCCGTGCCATTGTATAAATGACTGTAGGACTGCCCCGTGCCATTGTATAAATGACTGTAGGACTGCCCCGTGCCATTGTATAAATGACTGTAGGACTGCCCCGTGCCATTGTATAAATGACTGTAGGACTGCCCCGTGCCATTGTATAAATGACTGTAGGACTGCCCCGTGCCATTGTATAAATGACTGTAGGACTGCCCCGTGCCATTGTATAAATGACTGTAGGACTGCCCCGTGCCATTGTATAAATGACTGTAGGACTGCCCCGTGCCATTGTATAAATGACTGTAGGACTGCCCCGTGCCATTGTATAAATGACTGTAGGACTGCCCCGTGCCATTGTATAAATGACTGTAGGACTGCCCCGTGCCATTGTATAAATGACTGTAGGACTGCCCCGTGCCATTGTATAAATGACTGTAGGACTGCCCCGTGCCATTGTATAAATGACTGTAGGACTGCCCCGTGCCATTGTATAAATGACTGTAGGACTGCCCCGTGCCATTGTATAAATGACTGTAGGACTGCCCCGTGCCATTGTATAAATGACTGTAGGACTGCCCCGTGCCATTGTATAAATGACTGTAGGACTGCCCCGTGCCATTGTATAAATGACTGTAGGACTGCCCCGTGCCATTGTATAAATGACTGTAGGACTGCCCCGTGCCATTGTATAAATGACTGTAGGACTGCCCCGTGCCATTGTATAAATGACTGTAGGACTGCCCCGTGCCATTGTATAAATGACTGTAGGACTGCCCCGTGCCATTGTATAAATGACTGTAGGACTGCCCCGTGCCATTGTATAAATGACTGTAGGACTGCCCCGTGCCATTGTATAAATGACTGTAGGACTGCCCCGTGCCATTGTATAAATGACTGTAGGACTGCCCCGTGCCATTGTATAAATGACTGTAGGACTGCCCCGTGCCATTGTATAAATGACTGTAGGACTGCCCCGTGCCATTGTATAAATGACTGTAGGACTGCCCCGTGCCATTGTATAAATGACTGTAGGACTGCCCCGTGCCATTGTATAAATGACTGTAGGACTGCCCCGTGCCATTGTATAAATGACTGTAGGACTGCCCCGTGCCATTGTATAAATGACTGTAGGACTGCCCCGTGCCATTGTATAAATGACTGTAGGACTGCCCCGTGCCATTGTATAAATGACTGTAGGACTGCCCCGTGCCATTGTATAAATGACTGTAGGACTGCCCCGTGCCATTGTATAAATGACTGTAGGACTGCCCCGTGCCATTGTATAAATGACTGTAGGACTGCCCCGTGCCATTGTATAAATGACTGTAGGACTGCCCCGTGCCATTGTATAAATGACTGTAGGACTGCCCCGTGCCATTGTATAAATGACTGTAGGACTGCCCCGTGCCATTGTATAAATGACTGTAGGACTGCCCCGTGCCATTGTATAAATGACTGTAGGACTGCCCCGTGCCATTGTATAAATGACTGTAGGACTGCCCCGTGCCATTGTATAAATGACTGTAGGACTGCCCCGTGCCATTGTATAAATGACTGTAGGACTGCCCCGTGCCATTGTATAAATGACTGTAGGACTGCCCCGTGCCATTGTATAAATGACTGTAGGACTGCCCCGTGCCATTGTATAAATGACTGTAGGACTGCCCCGTGCCATTGTATAAATGACTGTAGGACTGCCCCGTGCCATTGTATAAATGACTGTAGGACTGCCCCGTGCCATTGTATAAATGACTGTAGGACTGCCCCGTGCCATTGTATAAATGACTGTAGGACTGCCCCGTGCCATTGTATAAATGACTGTAGGACTGCCCCGTCCCCTTGTCAGGCTGACGCTTATAGTACTTGCACTACTTTTGTTTTCTGCCACTGGTGTGTGCCAATGTTTCATAGATGAGCTATAAACTGCAGTGTGTTTGTGCCGCTGCTCTGTTGTTTAGTTGTAAGTAACAAGCCAGCCCGCTGCAGTGTTTGGCCTAAGATGCATGAAAATAATATTGTTACCTGTGAGGTGCTCAAAATTGACTAGAAATTACTGCAAATTATTGTTAATGGGGTAAATAATAATACAGGGACAATAAAGAGCCAAATTATGCGATTTTAGCATTTTGTAGTAATTTAAAAAAAAAATACAGATCCAAAACCAAAACCAAAAAACGTGGGGGGCGGTTTGGGCAAAACCAAAACCAAAACACAATGTTAATATAGATCCAAAACCAAAACCAACACACTGGCATCAGTGAACATCTCTACTTTAAATTGCTTACTGCTCACAGATAGATACCAGATGTACTATTACACTGTTATTTAGACATGGGCTAGGAGACTGTTTGTAACAGATGAAATTTGCCTCCCCAAAAATTCAACATGGTTTTGCCCAGGAGTAACTTTCTGCTCTTATTTTCAATCTCTGGATCTGGTCCTGAGTGTGCACTTGCTAGTAGAAACAACACAATGCTGAGGTCAAGTGACCCATTAGCATTGTGCTGTTTCAAGCATCTAAAGACTCAGAATGACAGTGCAGAGCCACAGGGAGAAGACAGGTAAAGCAGAAACGAGAGGGAGTGGGGGATGCAGAAAGAGAGACACAAGAAAGAGAGACACACACACGGCAATAGAGTGGGGGTTACAGAGAGAGTGAGACACATGTGGGGCCCCTGAGAGAAGGTGGGAGCAGGGTGCATAGGTCTCATGCTGTTTTGAGCACAGGTTAGTGTGTGGGACGTTGCTAGGCAACGGTCAGCTGGTGAGATTTGAAATGAGGAGCGCCAGGGGTTCTCTATAGAACAGGGGTTTTTAACCCCGTCCTCAAGTACCACTAACGGTCCATGTTTTGTAGGTCTCCCTGCAAAACCTGTTGAGCTTTCAAAATGTAACTGTCAGTTATAAGCACACCTCCAGCAAGGAGACTTAAAAAACTTGGACCGTTAGTGGTACTTGAGGACAGGATTGAGAACCCCTGCTCTAGAAGCTTCTGGGGGGGAAAAGTGTCTGAAGTAATTTAACTGTTAGGAGTTCAGTTGGTGACAGCAGTTGGCAGGAGAGGAGACAATCGTGAGTCGGAGGAGAGGAATCGGTGGTGTTCTGGAGAGTGAGGTGCGGGAGTTGAGAGGAGAAGGAGTGTTAATGTTGGTGATCGGAGGTGACGGGAGTAAGACGGAGGAGTGAGCCAGTGGCAGTGCGGAGGTGATATTGGAGTGGATCAAAGGAGTTGACAAAGGCAGAGAATGAGGAGGTAATCGAGTGGATAACATAATTACCGATCATGGATGGTGGCAATAATGGTGATTGAGGAGAAGTTTACGAGGCAGATCCGAAAGGTAGCTGTAACAGTGTAAATGAAGGTAACAGCGGAGCAAATTGAGGAAAGGTGTTAATAGAGGAGAACAAGCAGGCGTCATTGAAGTAATTAAGCTAAATTCGGCTGTAGTGGAGAAGAGAGAAGAGCGGGGTGAAAGAAACAACGGGAACTCTGAAAAGTGTATAAATTTAATGTACTTTGCCTGTCACAATAATTTTGTTACTCCTAGTAAAAGTGTATAATCTTGATTATCAGATACATGGTTAATAGATGTATTTTTACCGCTATTTTTAGCAAAATTACGGACGATATTTTTTTTTCCTATTCAATTATTTTTTAGCGTTAAAAATACGACGTTTTTTTACCGATATCGTTAATAAAAAATTCGCCCCTATGAGAGGTGCGGATTTTTAACAATACCCTGTCTTGTGCCCCGACAGGGATTGCTGATGCTTATAGAACTACAAGTATCAGCATGCCCATGGATGCCAGGGCATGCGGCAGCATGCCCTGCCAGCCAGGGGTCGCTGGTGCCGTGCCTTGGTAAAAAAAAACTTTTTGGGAACGTCGCAAATGCCCGGCGCAAATGACAGGTTATTAGCCAGTGTCTAAAATATCGTGAGAAGTGATTTGCGACGTTTAAAATTTTTTTTTTTACTACAAGCATCAGCATGCCCATGGATGCCAGGGCATGCGGCAGCATGCCCTGCCAGCCAGGGGTCGCTGCGCAGGTGCCTTGGTAAAAAAAAACTTTTTGGGAACGTCGCAAATGCCCGGCGCAAATGACAGGTTATTAGCCAGTGTCTAAAATATCGTGAGAAGTGATTTGCGACGTTTAAAAAAGGTTTTTTTTTTTCCTGTTAAATTTCCCCTTCACTGCCTGCTCTTTTTGCGCAGCAGTAAAAAAAATTGAATCGCCAAATTTTTATCGTTCAATTGCCGGCGAAGGCGTCGTATTTTTTCTGACGCAATATTTTTTAAAATACCGCCGGCAATTGAATCTGGCCCTCTGTATGTAGTCTGTCTGTGTCTAAGCCGTGGATCCCCGAAGGAAAAAAAAAACACAAACTGCAGGAAGTCCCATGCGGTATACATACACATGGCATAAATAGTAAAGTGTGCCTGTGATTGCGTCTAGTTGTCTTAGATGCCCAGACAGGAGTTAACGCGATCACTGGTGCACATGACCATGTGTTACATCCAATCCTGGTTCGGTCAAATGATTGCTAAACCTGTTTAAAATCAGGTGACCAACTGCCAATCATCAACTTAAATGTTTGCGATCCCGTGACTGCTTAGTCTAATTCTTCTTCAAATTCTGACGTTGCGCAGCACTGCTTTTGAAGGCATGTATGTATGCTTTGTATGTATAGCGTAGCGTTCGTTACAAAAGACACTTGTCAGAGGTCTGCTATAAAATTGGACAAGTGTCTATCATGGATTGGGTGTTGTATCTGCGACCTTGGTTTGGTGTTGGGTTGTGTAAACAGTCTGATTGGTAGTTGGATCTGTTTTAACCCAGATTTAGTGCCACTTAGAATATGTAGATTTAAAATAAAGGTGGTAAATTATTAAGGGGTGCTCTTGCCAGTGTTTTCAAACTGCCACACATTGCTGGCAGTTTTTTGGCCCATACTTCTGAATTGACTATTCTGCAGTTTAGGTAAAAAAAATGTTATCCACCAGCTTTTTAATGTAAATGTCAGTGAGTTCAATAGTAAATGCGATGATTTGGGGGTGGGGGGGGGTGGCATTTAACACTGTGGCATGCTGATGCTTGTAGTACCACAAACACCAGCATTCCATGTTCCTTGTGCTACTGCGGTATGTAGTGTGCCTAACATAAATTATATTCCCCATATAATGTCCCTACAAGAATTAGATTACAAAAATGATGAAATCAGCTGCGCTAAAAAGCTGTCTGGGGATATCGGCAATACTGAAGGAGGTTATCTCTAACAGTGCTGCTTACAAGGGGACTGAAAAGGTGAGGGTGTCAGCCAGTGTAAATATTGAAATTAGAATAATATTCTCCCATAGTTTCTCATTTTGAAATTCAGAATAAGGAGAAAATAAGGAGATTTCAATAAAATTTGAAATATAATTTATTTCTTTATTTACAATGTACATATAAAAAAAAGAGGCGGAGAGGTGCTGTATCTCACTTTCCACTGCTAATGACAGCCATGTCTGCTTCAGCCCTCTATTTATAAGCTGTGACAGTCCATTGGGGCATAAGAAATTCTTTACCACATTTTTTCTCAGTGATAGTTTCCTTTTTAATATGCCAATCTTAGTGCTTCAAGTCTTATAGTCCTAGTACAATGTCTGTCCTCTAATCCTTCTTTCCCAGTTGTCCCATTAAAAATTTTGTGTATGTTTTTTTTTGTTTTTTTTTAAATGCAGATTTGGGAGGAGCCTTTTCTTAATTCAACTGTAAATTGTAGTTTAAAAATTACACTTTCGCGTGCTAATAAGTAGTTTGCTTATAGTAGTAATTAGTATGTTGTGTTTTTTTTTTTTTTGTTACCTGTCCTTCTCTTGATCAGCTCCACTGTCCCTGTATACCTAACTCCTCCAATATTATGCCATAATATAAGCCTATAATTACAACATTGTGTCCATGCAGTATGTGATTTCACTGTTGGTGTGTACACTGACCGTGTTCAACACTGCAGGTTGTATAAAAAGTAATAATGGAAAAAAAGACCGTCTGATAGTCTACACAAAATAGGTCGTAACCTCCGTACTATCAAAGGTTGTGGCTCTTAGTATCCTCAGACAAGGCTAGAACACAGCTACATAGTATATAATGCCCTAATAACCTAGACAATTACTTTTAAGAATATCTCAAATTCTTTGTGAAGTTTGTGTTCTTTCAGCATATCCAAACATGGTAACGTTTAAAATGCTGAATATGCTGGACGCCACAATCAAATTGTGTCCAGGCACTGGATCCTTTCACAGTGGGATTTATAATACCGCGGTTCACTGAGTAGTCAGATAATTGACTCAGTGAAGTGCTCTGTATACTATAGCATGTGTGATAATCCAAGTTACTCAGTGAATATGAATAAAACTTTGTAAAATAAATGTGTTCTGTATGTTTCATATCCCATCTATTATACCAGCAATACAGTTGTCTCTTTGAAAATAACGTAAATGTGTCACATAGCAGCGACACACATAGCTGGCAGCAGGAGCAGTTAAGGGAATGCTTGGGACTGTAAGCTGTGCACCAGGGATTCCATGTTGCAATAATGGAGATTCATTTCTAAGCAGTGTGATTGTGTTTTTTGCAACTTAGCATTCCCTTCTACACATGTAAAACAGCAACAGAAGTTGGTGATGGTGTTTTTATTTTTTTTGGTATTATTTTAGAGAAGAATTGGGCCTTCACGCCAGTGATTTGCTAATATAAAATTAAGTTACAATTCATTTACATGAACTGAAATAGTTCCGTCTGAGACTCGAGGCTTTCATGTTGCCTTTGGGACCTTGCCATTTAATAAACCAACTGTGTTCATTCTTACAAACAAGTATAAGCTCTGTTCATTTTTCTATACTCTTGGAAATCACTTAATAAGGTCACTGTTATCCACATAAGACTCTAGTGATCTCTCCTTGGTCTCCATAGACCTCTGTGTAAGATGGCTTAATGTAGCCTAATAGCCTAATATGAGCAATCTTTGGTATCCTGTACCATACTCTGCCATGCAACAAAATAAGGATTCATTGACAGTTTACATTTGCTTTGAGAATGTTAATTTATTTATTGGATATAGTACTTACCCTATACTTTCTTAATAATATTAAAAGCTGTGAAACATTTATATAAGTATATTCTTTTTGGTAATAAGAATACATCTTTAATCAAATAAATTAACATTTTCTGATTAGTTCAGATTTTTTCAGTAATATAAATAATCATTCTGCTGCAGGGGTGGGTGGTATATTTTGTGGCAATGATAAGCATCAATATATTTATTTATGACCAATGCACTGGAACAGCCCGAGCCACACAAACGTGTTAAGTAGCGTACACGATGGAGGGTTATCTGATGATGAACATTCCAATCACATGATAATCGGCATACAGCTCCAAAACCTTTCCAAGCTACCCAGATGCTGCATTGTATTGCATTGTTTGATTTGGATTTTAGGAGCTCCTAATTTTAAAAAGATCAACTATGTCCCGGTGTCTGCTTTTCTCAGTGTGAACTGTGTCCCGAGCAGTCAGTGATAATAGTGCTGCCTCTTCCTAACTAGGCCAGCATTTGTGGGGGTGGTTATAATGGCTGAACATCAGAGGAAGCAGGATTGTCAGGAAGGATGCCCAATGTTGCAGAATTGCATTTTGGAAATAATTCAGAATGATTCAGCGTGGAATAGTTTCATTGTGGACAGGTACAGAATTGGGTGAAGAATCATGAATAGATCACAGTAACAATGTTGCACACACTCCACTATAAGTACATGTACATGCAGTACAAATATATGTACATTCTTTAGCAGTATAGATAAGTATTTATATTCCTATGTTGTCACCCATTAGGATATCAATAGTATTAATTTGTCTTTCAATCAGAAATAGTCATTGTCTAAATTAATGATCACAATTTTTATTTTTATCTTCTTGAAACTATCAGAATGTGTTTTATTCAGATCATGCCTTGCATAAATCACAGCTGTGTACAGTATAACATTCATACATTTTACACTCTTCCAACCTGTAGAAACTCAACTGATGTTTGCTTTTTTTTGTATTTTCTATTCTAGTTTTAAAGAAACTAGACAGGATGACATCTGGCTTGTGGATGTAAGTCTGATACCCTCTCATCTCTTTATTTGTTCATTTGGTAAATAATACTTGTATTGGTGAAAGAAAAGCACAAAGATATAAGAAAAATTAAGTTGTTAAATCTTTCATTTAACGTTCTTGTCTCAGGAATAATTAAAATCGTTCCAAATCTAAAATTTTAAAGTGTGATCTTAAAATGTGTAGGTGCTTCCAGCATGCAGAAAATTCTAACAGTTTAAAATAATAAAGAATAATTAGCATGACAAGGCTAAAGTTAGTTCCATAGTAGAATGACAGAGTGTGCTGCATAACAAAACAACTATGTGGTAGAGAACAGAAAGACCAGGTATTTCCGACCAGTGGCAACTGGGCAAGTTTGTAAGGGGTTATAACATCCAGAAATATAGGTATTTGACCCATGAGGGATACCAAATGGCAGATAGTATATTTAATAAAATATGTTGGGGTATGAATGGCACATGTAAAAATAATAAATATCATAGGGCGGATCCAGAACCACGTCCGTCTTCCTTAGACGGACGTAATTCAATGAACAATAGCTACTGCGCATGTGTAGTAGCTATTGTACGTAATCTGCGCATCGTTTCGATACGTAGATTGCGTATGTGTGGTCTTTTAGACCGCATATACACAATCTACGTATCAAAACGATACGCAGATTACGTACAATAGCTACTACACATGCGCAGTAGCTATTGTTCATTGAATTACGTCCGTCTATGGAAGACGGACGTAGTTCTGGATCCGGCCCTCTATCCCAATCAGTGCAGAGGTGTCTGAATGCATACCGGAATAATAAACAAACAAACAAACAGACCAATGAATTTTATTTATAAAATAACAGTTCTCATTATATAGTAATCTCCAACACATGAAAGAACCTGTCATTTACACCATGTTCCCAATTACCTATCTACACAGATAGGATATAGAGATAACTATATTAACAGGTTTCTCTCAGTAATGGTTACCATATCAGAATATCACAACTGCTCTGTAATTAAATATAGTATTATTTCATTTCATTTTATCCCCTATCAATTAAATAAAGCAAATATTTCAAATGAGACAATTCTGGTATAAAATGTATTAATAAAAACAAAAACAACACAATTTATACTTATTTTACTTAAATTAGTCCATTGGGAATATAAATTCATTCATTAGTAATCAGTTCATGCTTTTTCTAATAATAGTACTTATGAAATCAAATATAAATAAAGGTTTATAATAGTACACAAATAGAATTATTATACTGCAAAATTTCAACATCTGTTTCTTTTAATTATTTTAAAATGTATAATTATTACATCTAATTGAAAGAGGGAAAAAGTAAATTTAAATTTATATTTCTCTGCAAGCTAAGGAAAAAAACTAAATACTATGGAATA
>WWET01004535.1:108278-118548 GCA_011038615.1 Limnodynastes dumerilii | reverse complement strand
CATATTTATTCATAACCAAAAAATTTAATAATTAACATAATTGCAATGTTGCTGTCATTCCTTTAATTTAATGGTAAGATAAAATCTTACCAAGGAGAGATTTTAACATTATGGGATTATTAAACCTAATTAACCAAATCTGTCCAAATTGTGAATTAATGCCACATGGCTAATCAAATTCAAAGGACTGGTATTGTTTTCATAAAACCCATAGTGCACTATCTTACTTTTTAACATGAACCAAAAAATACAACCCAAGAATTATTCTGCTTTATAATAAACAGAGTTGAAACATCCCAACACAAGATAGTTCCACACTAGATTTCCAATTGGGATAACTTACTTATGCAGAAATTAATAACAACAGAAAGTTCTTCCATATCAGCAAAAAGATTTGTCCATAAGACATACAAAAAATAGATCTAAAGAGGAGAGGAAATATCACAGAAAAGGTGTATAATTCAAGGCCTCATTCAGTCCCCTAGGTGATACAGAATCTATATTAAAAATCCAATAAACTTCCCGTTGTAATAGAAAAGTATTAAGATCACCACCCCTGATATGTGTGTTCAATTTTTCCATAATAAATGCCTTAAGGCCTCTTCGGTCAGAATGATGGTATCTCAAGAAATGTTTTACAATGGTCTTTATCGCGTTGCACATTTTTTATTGTTCCAATGTGCTCTAGGAGACGACTCTTAAATTTTCTAATAGTTTTGCCAATGTATGTGAATTGGCATGGACAGATAAGGCAGTATATGATGTACTCAGAGTTAAAATTAGTATGATCTCTCAATCTATGAGTCCCTTTAAATGCATCTTTAAACTCTGTAGTCTTGGTCATATAGGGACAAGCCCAACATGAACCGCAAGCAAATGAGCCCACATATTTAGATTTGGACCTCTCTCTGTTATCAAAATGGCTCTTGACTAATCTGTCCTTTAGATTTTTAGCACGTTTCCAGCAAAGGGAGACATTGTCTCCTAACACTTTTACAAAAGTAGAATCGGAACAAAGTACATGTAAATGTTTATTTAAAATTGACACAATCTGATTAGATTGATGACAATAATTGCCAATAAATCTAATTTTTGGGTCTTTTTCCTTCCTGTTTTTGGATTGACCATATATCAAAGTGTCCCTTGAAGTGTCAAAAGCATTCCTATATGATCTTTTCAAAAGGCCCAAGGGATACCCCCTCACTAACAGCCTTGATCTCAGATCTACAGCTTTGGCCCTGAAATCTTTCACAGAAGAACAATTACACCTTAGGCGCAAGTAATCTCCTTTAGGGATGTTTGAAACAACAGATGGATGGTGGAAATTGTCATGGTACAACAGGCTATTAGATGCAGTAGGCTTCCTAAAGGCCTCAGTTCTCAAAGAGCCATCCTCTTCCACAGTAATGGAAACATCTAAGAAATCAACTTTTGTAAGGCTCTTGTGCACTGTTAGACTGAGGTTAATATCATTATTATTATTAAGGGAGAGTATAAAATTATCAAGGGACGCCTCATCAACCTGCCAGAGGAGCAGGACGTCGTCGATATAGCGGACCCACATGAGTATGCACCCTTGGTACATCTCAAGTGGCCCACCAAACACGACCTCCTGCTCCCACCGGCCCAGGTGAAGATTGGCATATGTTGGGGCACATGCAGTCCCCATAGCCATGCCCCTAATTTGCAAGTAATAACAGTTATTGAAAATGAAAAAGTTTTTTGTAAAGACAAAGGACAGAAGCTGGAGAATAAATCTGTTGTGTGGAATATCATCCCTACTTTGTAGGTAGTACTCAACAGCCTCTAAACCATGTTTATGGTCAATTGAGGTATATAAGGATTCCACATCCAGTGTTACCAACCATGTTCCCTTGGCAACCTGGATGTCTTCCAATCTTAATAAGAGATCTTGATAAGAGATCCTTAGTGTCTCTCAAATACAATGGTAGTGATACGACAAATGACCGAAGAACAGAATCTACAAATCTACTGGCATTTTCAGAGAGACACCCATTACATAGAAACATAGAAAGTGACGGCAGATAAGAGCCACATGGCCCATCTAGTCTGCCCATTTGTTTATTGAAAACTATACTGACCCTAGACCCTGTTTACCCTTAATTTGGTTTACAATTTATCTTATATTTATCCCAAGCATGTTTAAATTGTTCTACTGTTCTGTTCTACTGTGTCTCAGATGGGAGGCTATTCCACTTATCTATCACCCTTTCAGTGAAGTCATTTTTCCACACATTTCCTCTGAATCTACCACCCTGCAGTTTATATCCATCGTGTTCTATTCATGCCCTTGTGTTCTATTACACCTTTTCTTTTGAATAATGGTACCCTCCTCTAGCTGGTCACAACCCTTGATGTATTTGAAAGCTGCTATCACCCCTCCCCTCTCCCTTCTCCGCTCCAAGCTATACATGTTTAGTTCCTCTAGCCTTTCTTGGTATGATTTGTTACAAAGGCCATGGACCATTTTAGTTGCTCTTCTTTGCACAGTCTCTAATGTATTTATTTCTTTGATATGGCCTTTGAAAGCTGCTATCATGTCCCCCTCTCCCTTCTCTGCTCCAAGCTATATATGTTTAGTTCCTCTAGCCTTTCTTGGTATGATTTGTTACAAAGGCCATGGACCATTTTAGTTGCTCTTCTTTGCACAGTCTCTAATGTATTTATGTCTTTCTGGAGATATGGCCTCCAGAACTGAACACAGTATTCTAGGTGAGGTCGTACCAATGATTTATAAAGGGGCATCACTACTTCTATACTTCTGCTACTAATTCATCTCTCTATGCAACCAAGCATGTGCTTTGATCTCTCATTGCTTTGTTACATTGCTTGGCTACCTTTAAGTCACATGAAATAATGACGCCTAGATCCCTTTCCTCCTCAGTAGTTTCTAATGTAGTGCCATTAATGACATATTGAGCTTTTGGGTTTTTGCACCCCAAGTGCATGATTTTGCATGTTTTGGCATTAAACTGCAGTTGCCACATTCTTGACCATTTCTCCATTCTACCTATATCATCCCTCATTTTGTGTACCCTTCCTGGTGTGTCTAGTCAGTATGACTGCACCCAGAGTTGATGCTAGGAATTGTGATGACTGTCTGAAAACTATAAGTTTGTACCAAACTATACATTTCAGTCCTCTGTGCCCTCACTCTGGTGCAGAAAGGCACCACAGCCTAATGACATAGCTTCATCAATGTGAATATCAGTCACTAGAGTAACTCCAGTGTTTGAGATCAACACTCAGATACTACATTGACTCTAGTGACTGATATTTACTAGTTACTTAAATAGAGACAGCCTACAGCTAATTGTTAATTGTCTCTATTGCAAAAATGTGAGTAATTAGAAATTTTCTATAATGATAATAAGTATTCTGTATCTATTTTTCAGAGCCTTACCCATTCATAAGCTTTCCAACATGCAAGACCCGTCTCAGCATCTGACAGTACCTGATGCGAGACCCGACCAGACATGTTAGTGGGGTCTTAGGGTTAGGCTGTGGGGTGGGGATGGAGCATAGAAAGGAAGTCTTAGGGTTAGACTGTGAGAAGAGGATGGAGAATAGAAGTGTAGTCTTAGGGTAAGGCTGTGGGGAAGGGAGTTTTAGGGTTAGGCTGCAGGGAAGGTAGTCTTAGGGTTAGGCTGCTGGGAAAGGAGACTTAGGGTTAGGCAGCGGAGAGGTGATGGATTGGAGATGGGAAAGGTTAGGGTCAGGCTGTGGATAAGGGAGGGTTAGGATAAAGTTGAGGTTCGGAAAATACTCACTCGTTGGTGCTGGGGATTCCTCCTGGGGATCGTCGCTTATCTGTCTGTGTCACGGAAGGAAGAGTCAGTTGTGATCCTTGATATAGAAAATGAACCTGTCGACAATGGGCCATTCTCAGCAGTGAACCTCACTGAATATTTAAATAGAAGAGAGGAAGGGCCGATCCCTCTTCTCATCTGTAAAAATAGCTGCTCAAGTGGCTGGCTTTTTTTTTACATATGAGAAGAGGGAAAGGCTTTTTTCTTATATATTTACCCCTATTACTGGCTTTAATACAATGCAAAAGCATGTTTTTTAAATAAATCTTATCCTTATTTAACTATTTTCAGATTGCTCAGATCTCACTTTCCAACACACCAACACCTCCTTTACCAAGATCTTTATCTACACTTTAGAACTGTAAGTAATACCTCATATTATGCATCAAAATATGATGCCACTTGGTGGAAAGGTTATAAAAGTCGGACTGTACTCTTGAGATATATACATTAATCAGAGCATGTCATGTGCCTCTGTAACATCCATAGCTTGCAGAATATATGGCACGTATCACATGCCTACATGCAGTTCTAGCTAGGATATAATTTGGTACAGTACGTGCTGGCTGAGAAGCCTGTTCATAAACTAATCCATGATCACTGACCCTTATCTCCCTCTCTGCCACCTAATCGTACTGTTTGCTGGTTGCTACAGCAAGTGACACGAACGGCTGTTGTGTATTTCTGAGTTACCATATAGCCTGGCACCTACCACCTTCCATTCACATCTCACATCACTTTTCATCACCTTGGACTGCAGGGTGTCAGCAGCACGCACGTGGAATCCTCGGAAGTTGGGTTTAAGGAACCTGCACGCTATACTTTAATTGTTTACTTATGGTTCCAGGACCATTTTGGGTCTGTGTTAGTTGAGTCTGTGTTAGTTGTGCTGCACATGTTGTGGTCTGCATTACTCTGCAGTTTAATCATGTAAATAATTATTTGATATGTCTATATATACCTTTATAAAGGTATCTTTAATGCTGTGTAATTGTGCTTGTTTCTCTTAACATGCATTGATTCTCTATATATACAATGTTGGGACTATAATCCTGAACTAGATTTATGATTTTACCCCAAATTCCAAAATATTGTGTCTGTTTTTAGGACTGTGCATGTCTGCGCCTTCGTGATAACCGAGGATTATGAGGATTGTTAGTTCCTTGACAGAGTTCTTTCATTTAGTCCATTTACTAATGGAAAGTTTTTTGACAAAGTGAAATGCTTGTGTAATTATTATTTTATTATTATTATTTATTTATAAGGAGCCACAATACAACAAAATACAGTACAGACATACAGGGTAGGGATGGACAGCATAGTATAGTATATATAAATACAATATGACTATAAAAATATCACAAAAATAAAGTGAATCAAGCACAGAACGCAAGGCAAAATGCGAGGTGTCAGACTTGGAAGATCAGGGAGCAGGGAATAGAGCGCAGTGAGAGGTTGAGAGGGAGCCACCAGGTGGGGATGGAGTAAAATGGTAGAAAAGGGGGACAAGAGGGTATGAAGTCAGGGGGGAGTGGTGGAGGAAGGAACAACACTAGGATGGAGGGCCCTATTCACATGAGCTAACACACTATGTGGGAGGGAAGGTACTTATTTTTATCATATTTTTTATATTTCTGATTTTCAGTCTTTTCCGCTCTAATAAACTCTATCACTATTTGAAATATTGAGGAATAAATTATGGATAACTGTAATTGTTTTTTTTTTTTTTTTTTACAATTTTCACTTTTTTTTTTTTACTATTTTAATAAGTGATAAGCTCACCTGTCTAGAGTCAAGGCACCTCCTGTAGGTGAGTCCCTATCCATTTGCTATATGTGTACTCAGGAGGTCTGTATTAAGACACTCTGCCACTGTCAGAGTGCCGAACTGTAGAGGCGCTCTCTTCCGCTGGGCTGTGTTGCTGTTGCCTGTCATACTATGTGACAAGCAGAAGTGCAGCAAAATAAGATCAGCCTCTACAGCCCAGATCTGTTGCTGTTGCTCTGCTGTTTGTCATATGATATGAGAGGCAGAGAGCTCTATTGTATGGTTTTCTCTAGGATGCACACTGTATTATATGGCGGTGAATTGTTTGGAAATGAATTGTTTGGAAATTAATAGGATGCAGTCTGTATTTTATGTCAGTCTCTAAGATGCAGTTGTTGTTGTTGTATGACAGTTACTAGGATGCAGTCCGTTGTCAGTCTGCGACCAGAAATGGCTGTTTCAGAAGCAGAGACAGCCAAAACATCTTTTTCTGCTATCTCTATCTCGAAACACAGCCTTTTTAGAAATTTATTTTTGAATGGGTAATTATGCAGATCAGCATACTTACCCATTCCTATTTCACAACAGCACTGCCGCACTGACCAGACCCGGACACTGCAGAGGTGAGAAACACTCTCCAGGGACTTTTAGGTTAAGGAAGTGGGGAAGGGAGGGTTAGGGTAATGAAAGGGGAGGGTTAGCGTTACAGTCAGCCTGTAGGTTTAGACTGCAGGGATGGGAGGCTTTGGGTCAGGCTACGGGGAGGGGAGTCTTAGGGATAGGCTATGGAGAGGGGAGTCTTAGTATCAGGCTGCAGGGAGGGGAGTTTAAGGGACAGGCTGCGGGGAGGGGAGTCTCAGGGTTAGGCTGTCGGGAGAGGAGTCTTAATGTTAGGCTGCAGGGAGCGGAGTTTTAGGGTTGGGCTGCAAGGAAGGGGGTCTTAGGGTCAGGCAGTGGGTAAAAGAGGGTTAGGGTTGAGAATCGATTTATACTTACCTTTCAGCACAGCGTCTTTGGTCTGGTGGAGGTTGAATGCTTTGCCTCTTCAAGGAACTGGCTGGGAGAGAACTGGCCATTCACAGCAGTGACCTACACCTGATACAGTCTGTACATAATATATGGTGGTGACTAGGTTGCAATCTGTATTTCATGCACTTGGATACAATGGGAATTATACAGTGGAGACTAGGGACCTGATTCACAGTTAAGAGTTAAATTGCAAACTTACCAAATATACACAAGCAAAAAATCTGCAATACCGATTCAGAAAAAAAAAAAAAGAACCCGGTTAACCGCTCCTTCCTGTGTCGGGAGTGCAACGTAAGGACGTAAGCCTTTCCTGCCTATAATTAGGCATGTGCAGACTTTATAAGCTGTGAATCGGTCATGCATTTAGGTGCTTAAAATTTCTTATGATTCAAAGATATGTAACTAAAGGCACTGTTAAGGATTTTGAAAAGTAAAGATTTTTTTTTCTAAAAGCTGCATGTGCTCTCGTTAACATATGTAACTATTAAAAATAAAATTTTTGGGAATAATCATAACATATTTAAGTGGTTCATGAGGGGTATGGGTCCTGCTAAGAACAGCCCTATTTCAATAGGGCCGTTCTCTCCAAGCCAGTTTTGAACTGGCTGGAATATCGATTGCTTATACTTTGATGATGCATAGCAATCGATCTCTGAAGCACCAAACACGGTGCTCCGATAGGTAAGCCTAAGAGTTAACCCAACCCTTCTGACCATAAGCCTCCCCTTCCATTACCCTAACCCTAACCCTCCCTTCCCCTCAGCCTGACCTCAACTCTGCCTTCCCCGCAGCCTGACCCTAACCCTCCCTTTTCCCTAGCCTGACCCTAATACTCTCTTCTCTATAGCTTAACCCTAGAATCTCCCTCCCCGCAGCCTAATACAAAACCATCCCCTTCTATGGCCCTAACCCTCCCTTCTTAAGAGCCTAACCCTACCTCCCCCCAACACTAAAAGTCCCCGGAGAGGTTATCACCTCTGTCAATGGCAGGTGCGTTGGGTCCAGTGAAAATGAATGGGTACGTTTGTCGATCGGCATACTCTCATTCATTAAAAAAAATTCTAAAATGGCTGCCTATTTGAAATAGAGACAGTCAAAAAGGAACTTTTGTCTGTCTCTATTTCTAAAGGCAGCCCATCAGAGCAGGGACTGCAACCAGTTCCTGTGACTACTTGAATTCTCCATAATAAGCAACACAAAAATAAAATACCCCCAGCGCCTCTTCAAAGTGACAATTACGTCAAGAACAAACATCTCTCCATGCTGACGTGTGGAAGTCTGTAATAATCCTTCTACTAACAATAGAGTGACAATAAAACAAAACAGCTTTTTCCTCTTTCTCAAAGCCTTACCCTTTCCAAAAAGCACCAACTCTGAAACCGGGTTGTGTTAGGGGCAAAATCACACATTAATAAATGAGGTGTGCTGTGACTACAAAGACATTAGTTGAAGAGTAATCGCTCAACATACTCGAACATCAAATCATCATTAAAATATTATGCTCTTTAGAGCTAAGAAAATAACATGTTATCTCTGTTAAGTACTCAAAACCCCCAGTGAAAAAAATGATGAAATCCTTGGGATTCGGAACCCTTGTATGATGTGTGTCAGAGCTGTCTGCTGCTGTCAACCTTTAAGAGGTTTAATTGCTAAATAATCTTCTCTTGTATGGGTGAGGGGCCCTTATCCTTCCTCCTCTGTTCACCCTGTTTGATAGAGGCAGAGATGCACTTGGAAAGTTATCTGTAGTCCATGGCTGGCATGCATGTGCTGAGAAATCACTCAGGCTCTCTCTGCTGTATCGTCCACATCTGTCACTACGTCTGCTCTCTGAGCTGTCATGGGCTCCTTCTAATGCACAGCCTCTTTAGTCGGTGGTTTTAACCCTCTGTAACCTCACTGTATTGTCCACTTAAAGTGTAATGTTTTAAAGACATTGCACATCAGTGGCTACTTTCTTGTATTGAAATCTGATGTGCAACATGGCTTGCCAACAAGACTGGCATGCTTTGAAGATCTTTCCAACCTGACAAATTGTCAGAGTACAGCTTTAGACTTGTGACAAAATGAGAGCTGAACTAATAAATACGCTATCATACATGTCTCTATTTTATAATACCTGAATTTCACAGCACATATCCTTAAAGACGACAGTTGTGCTCAGTTAAACCTTTCCCAATATCAGGAAAAATTCTGCCATGCATGGCGGGCCCAGCTGCTGGAGATGAAGATGAACAGGGCTTCAGAAAAGATGAAACCTTTATTTACAAAGAAGGGTAAGGGTTAGGGTAATGGAAGGGAAAGGTTAGGGTAAGGATTAGGGAAAGGGTTGGGTTAAAATTTACACTTACCATTTGGAACTTCGTCTTAGGTGGTCCGTGGACTGATTGCTTTTCCTCTTCGAGGCAAAAGCAATCAATTTTTCAGCAAGTTTGGAACTGGCTGGGAGAGAACAACCCTTTTGAAATAGGGCCGTTTTCAGTGGCAACCCACAGCCGCTGATATCACCCATTCAATGTCCTACAGAAAGAGTATATGACTTATCCTGTGAATTGAATGATTGATCTCTGCAGGAAGCCAGCACCTACTAAAAGATAAATAAACAAAGTTTTAATAATTTATTAATGGGCTGAAATCTAGATTTCCCACCATGTTGTGAAATGTGCAACTTAGATGGGAAATCTGTATCTGAGCTCCATCTGTATCTGAGAACCTCAAGTCTTCTTAGCCTTAACATGGTTATATCGCCTCACTACTTAAGTTTATCAGCCACATAAGATCAGAATCTTATTTTTCCAAATTAAGAAGGGTATGCTGTCAATGATATGCTATATTTTCTGAATAGAACTATATAATATGATTAGTAACATTTTGTGGTTAATATGAGCATTCCAACATCTAGCTTAATACAATATGGCGTATATATGCCATCACTGGATGGAACAATAAGACTTTATATTAAGGAACTATAGATAGATCCAGATCTCCGCACACTTTACGTGCGCGCAGGGGTCCGTAGTTAAGCAGCCATAGCAAGGAGTGCACGCCCCCTGCACTCCCCACTCTCGGTAGTAAATCTGATTTTTACCTTAACTTTTATGTAACAGGGTTTCCCTCGCCCCGGACCCTTCATTCAAATGTCTATCCCCACCTATATGGTGAGGATAGAGCCATCCTAAGTGAAGGGTCTCCCCTTTGTTATGTACGTTAGTACTTATGCTAAGGGAACATCTGGTGCGCGCATGTGCAGATGTTCCCTGACGGGGGACTTACGCAACTGACTTGCATAAGTTTAGTGTCGTGCTTAGTTTAGGATCCGACCAAAGGTTATTAGAATTCATGTCTATTCTGATTACATTTTGTCCTGGATGTCGTTTATGAAGTTGAGTGGCCAATCTGAATATTATCACAGCCACATTTCCCACTTGTGTTACTCTTTACAGGTGTATTACACTTTTGGATAGCTAAGGAAAGTCATATCTATTAAAATACATCATTAACATTAATAAAAGACTTCATATTGCAGAGAAAAATATTTAAAAGAAAAGTTGAATTAATGAATAATCACTATTAAACCATCTCATCCACTGAAATAGATGACACATATTTGCTGTTTGTGTATCTTTATGATTTTATATATATAT